>VZTL01002625.1:98586-148105 GCA_013400535.1 Scopus umbretta | reverse complement strand
CGCGGCGCGGCCGTTGTCCCCGCACGCCCTCGGTCATTAACGGCGCTTTGGAGCCTTCGGCTGCGGTTTGCCGCAGGGAGGGCCGCCTCGGCCGCACCGCCGGGGACGGGGCCCGGGCGTAGCCCGGCTGCTGGGCCTCGGAGGCCGCCTCGCCTCAAGTCAGCCGTGAGGAGCGGCAGCGCTCGCCTGAGCGGGTGCGGCCTTCAGAAACGCCCAGCTGCCGGCCTGGGCTGCGCCCGTTGGGCGGGCTGAGTCAGCGGCGGGAAACAGGCCTTGCCCCGGCGGGAAGAACACGGAACGGCAACGTGGCGCCGGCTGCGGGGCGGGGGGGCCGGGGGAGAAAAACGAGCCGGTGGCACCTTGAAAGCCCAGTCCAAATACTGGCGCGAGGCCGCGGTAGAGCTCAGTGCAGCTAAATTGGGTTTGAGAAACATCGCATCCTTCTGCCTTAAGAAGTCCTGGTTGTGAAACTACCATTTCCCTGATCTGCATCGTGTCCTTGTCTTCCTACTGCCAAGAGTCTTAAGCCACAAACTAGGCTTTACTGAAAGAGTGCTCAAGCGTTGGAACAGGCTGCCCAGGGAGGTGGTGGAGTCACCATCCCTGGAGGCTTTCAAAAAACGTGTAGATGTGACACTGCAGGACACGGTTTAGTAGGCATGGTGGTATTGGGTTGACGGTTGGACTTGATGATCTCAGAGGTCTTTTCCAACCTTAATGATTCTCTTTCTATGACATGGCCCAAAAAGGCAGAGTGACAAGCAGGGATGCAGGGGCAAGGTGAAGAGAGAAGTCTGTCAGTGCAATGTTACTGATATTTTGTATATCTGTTTGACAGTGCATTAAAAAAAACCGTACATACACCATCAGTCATTTCAGAAAATACTGAAATTAAGCTTTTGTTCTAAAAGTAGACAGTAGGACACCATCCCAGCACAGCAGGCTTCAGAAAGTGCACTAGAGAGTTCGGAAGAGGTAAAACTGTTTTCAGGTTGCCTTGAAACAATGCCTTCCCTTAAATGACCTGAGGAATGAGGTAATGTGAATGCACTTGCTGGCGGTGTCTTCTGGAGTGTGCAGAGCTGTGACCTGGGCAAACGGAACTCAAAAGGCGGTGAAGTATACGTACAGATTGTAACAGACTTCAAACCAAGGTAAAGGTATGCATCAGAAAAAAAGATTGCCAAATGCTGAACTTCGCAGGATTTGGTGGACAGAGGTCCAGGTACAGAGATGTTTAGTTCTTGGGAATTAACATAGTCGATTGTATAAGACCAACCTTTACCCAAGATGAGGAGCTGGCATCAGATAAAGACCTTGATCCAGGTTCTCTATGCAGCATTGACAGTCGGGAGCTGCAGCTGACTCTTTCCTGAGAGCAACAGCACAGTGATCAATGCCAGATAGTTTTTAAGTTCATTAAAATCTCTGTTTTTAATGAACTTAACTGTTCACTGAATGCCAGGATGTTCAATGGAGAACTGAGCCATGAGAATCAGGGAGACCTTTTTCAAAAAAGTTCATATTAATAAGAAGAAACTTGTTTCCACACCTGATTCCATCTCACAGCATTTTTCATACAATGTTCAACACTGAAATATAAGTTCAAAAACTGCACCAAGTTTGTATGTTTGGTCTTGCATTCTGTTAGAAACAGCTGGAGAAAAAAATACTTCATGTTAGGAAAAAATTAATCAAATACTTTATCACCCAGGCATTAAGGTAATCTGGAAGGCTGTTTTTAGAATGATCACAAAAATCTGCTGATAAAAGTGCAAGGATGCAAGCCTTTAAAGACAGGTTAAATCACTAAAGAGCGACTTTGTCAGGCCTTTGTATTGGTTAGATTGTTGCCTTCCATAGCAGCCCTGCAAGACTGGCAAGCCAGCCAGATCCAGGCACTACGGTTCACACAAAGGTAAAATAAATAAATGGTTAAGTAAGTGTGTTCCGTATGATTCTGCGTGTCCCTAGTACATCTCTGGGATACTGGTGGCCTAGAAGCAAGCTTCACAGCAGAGAGACACCAGTAAGCACATTCCGGCTCGCAGAACTGCTGCAGGTTAATTGACTCTCACCAATCAGGTACACAGGGAGAGGAAAATACTGTGCCAAGGCAGACGTGCCAGGTGTGACAAAATTAATATGGAGCTTCTCATTTCCCTAATGTCTTTGGCAGTGACGCCCCTGAGAGAGAAGAGGTTTCAGAGGAGATGGTAACTCAGGTAGGAATCACTCACAGAAGAAAATGCAAGGGTGGCTGGAGGGCCCAGCTCCCAGCAGGCAGCAGGAATTTGCCATGGCAATTTCTTTGTTCCCAGCCGCTCCCATTTTCCCCAGCAACCTGTTTAATATTAACCTCTACTTCTGAGGCCTGGAGGGGGAAGTACCAGCCACCAGCTCTCTGGGAAAGGACTGGATAGTCAGCTAACGCCACAGCAAGCTGAGCGAGTTAGACACAGCCCCCACGGTTTCCTACAAAAACTATCTCCAGTGATTCTCCAGGGCTTTCTCTTCTCCCACTCACCTACGCACCGTGGTCCTGTCACCCTAGCCCCTGTAACTTCATCAGCCATAGATCCCATTTCAGAAACATGCTGGGAACAGCACGGCCAGCCTGCCTCTCAGGGGCTAGCTGGTATCAAACAGGCCCGTTCTCTTCCTGGTTAAGCAAGCCTCAGTGGCTTTTCTAGTAGAGCAAAAGAAGGAGTTAGCCCTTGAAAATTGCTCATATAAGCTCTTCTTTTCATTGCAATAAACCCAAAAGACAAATCCAAAACCTGGGATGTGCAACAAGACTGTAGCAGTGCCCTCGGAGAGCTGCTTGAGTGGTCCTGTTTTGCCTCAGAGACCTACAGGTTCATATCGGAAAGCTGAGCTAGAAGTGCAACGGGCTGGTTTTCCGCTTGGTTTGAGGATAAAAGTGGCAAATCAAGCGACACACTCTTAGCCCTGACTTATCTGATACGGCAGACTGAACTGGGTGCCCACTGCATAAGATCGTCTTGAGATGATCTTGATCTTTAGAGTTGGAAACTGACTAGCTTGATTACTAAATCATCTTGTCCTGTAGCATGCCAAAAATGTGATATCCCAGATAGGTTCCTGCAGTACTGCAGCCTTACCAGATAGATCTAACTGAAAGTAAAATGATGTCATTATAATTTGTGAATATTTTTCAAAAATATCATTTTACCTACACATTTTCTTTTCAACACATCTAGCTACCCATCCACCCAGGAAGAAGATACCATTCACTAAATCTTCAGCACCCATTTATGGTATCTGAGGATGCAAGCTATCATGCCTGCAATTAAATTCCCTGCAGACTGCATAGCAGAAGTCAGAGGTGGATTGTCTTTGTAGCTTAGCAAGCTTTGTTTGAAGTTTCCTTGAATGTGTTGAGTTGAAAAGATTAGAAGGATGTAGAAAATAAGATGGCATTTGTAACTGCTGAGTTAAACAAAAGTTGCAGGAAGCTTCTTTTGAAAGGGGCAAGTGTAAAGTGCAAATACTGCTTTAACAACCTGTGTTTTACAATTTCCTGATTAATGGATTGCAGTGAAATCAGTTCCCCAACACGGATTGCTTCAGCAATACATTAGCAATTACTTTAGCTAGTTTTATGTTATGCGTGCAAGCTGCATAGAATCATGTCTCTCTTTTATCCCATAAATCAATTCCTTCATGGGTAGCCATTTCACTCTGAACTCTCGAGACTTTCTGCAGAACACAAAATTGAAACACGTGTAATATCAATGCATTAGATCTCAAAGTATCATGGCTTTTTTATGAGGGGACAAAGATTTATTAATTTCAAAGCCACCCTAAAACTGCTAGAATAGATTGCCTTTACAGTAGGGGACTATGATAGTTTTTCTCTGTGAACCCAGCTTGTGTTCTCGGTGTAGCCAGGTGTCCGCATCGTACGGAGTATCGCCACAGCTGTCTTTGGACCTACAGCTTGCTTCGCTTGGGGAGGCCGAGAGCTGGGTAGAGCTCTTACCCTGAGAAGAAAGAACTTAACAGCTGCATTTGGCAAAGTTGCGGGGGAGGCATGAATGCAATTCCTCTGCTTTTTAGGAATAAGTATAAAGGGGGTCAGTCTGCAGAGGCATTGGTTTAGCGAGCAATGAATTCACCGATTTAAAAAAAAAAAAAAACAGCAAAAACCTAACAGCCTGAAAAATGAGAGGAGTCTTTTAAAGAGTGAGGGGGAAATCTGGCACCGTGTGAACAAAAATAATCACGGAAGCTTTCCTCGCCCCATCGCGAAATGGCCCCCTGCACCCCAGGCAGCGAGCAGTTGCAGAGCTCAGCTGCGCCTGTGGTTAATAATAAATGGTCTCTCTCAGCCAGGAGCGCCGGCCTGCGTACCCCCATGCTGCTGCCGCCCCCCCCGTCCCCCGCCTTCTCCCAGGGCTGCCCAGGCACCGCTCCAGTACCCACCCAGCCTCCCTACGCCAGACGGGCACCCACAGGTAAGAGACACGCCAGGCCATTGCTCCACGAGGTCGGGCGGACCGGATCAATCACCGGATCGAGGGGAGGCGAGCAGGGACGGTTTGGAGGAGGGAGGAAAGCCGGTCTGTGCTAGAGCTGCCTGAAACTTGCACTAGGAATCTGCAAAATTGCGTTCCAAGGCGAAGGGTCGGACGGGTCTCGCTGCAAAACTTGCCAAGTGTCAAAAATCTTTCAGCCAGCTCAGGCTGAGTGTTGGCTGGGTTTCCAGTGAACATCAGCTAATTCGTACTGGGTTTCAGGTGGCGACCAGCTGGTTTTTATCCACTGGCCAGCACAGCTTGGGCACTCCTGGCTGTTGCGCTTCAGAGTTTGGGGGTTTGTTAAAATTCAGGGCACAGCTCGAGCAGCTCAACCGATTGGTGGCGTAACCTTGTTGGCTTAATGAATTTATTCCAAAGCTGACTTTGCCCCAGAGAGGGAGGGGTGTGTACACACAGACAGACTGATACCAGAACATTTGCATGAATCGCTCGGGCTGCTGGCTCCTGAGCTGAGCACTGCGCAGGCGGAGGTTGTAACCGTGAAGTAAAAGCTTTTGCCGCTTTTGCGTCATGGTATGATTCCATAAACTTAATTAAGATTTTTGTCTTTAAAAGGATTTGGAAAGTGGAAAAAAGTCTTACGAGTTTCGGTCAGGTGTGTGTTGCTTCTTACGACAATGTCTGTCTTGATGGCTTGAGATCTCTAGCAGAACTGGTCCCTCTTTTCCTGTGTTACACAGCCCAAGCTGTCCTATATAGCTGAAGTCTTTAGATTTGGCCAAAAAGCCCTCTTCCTGGGTGTAAGATGGTTCTGTATAGCTGTCGTGTCAACACACTGTACTGAGATCAGAGCCATGTTCTGCTAAATGTAACACGAACACTGTACTGTATTCTAATTCATTTACCATCTAAATTAACAGTGGGTACAAAGGACTGAAGAAAGGAATCCTTTCCTCCTGGTGAAGGGGTGAGGAATAGAAAGGCTGGAGGGATAGGGCCAAATATCCAGGGAAAATATTTGAAGCAGCCAGGCATTGAGTGAAACTGCCCCGAGGCCCATACCAGCCCAGACCAGCCCAGTCTCCTAATCTTTGCAACTCTCTCCCCCTCTTTTGCTGTCTGGAAATGAATTTAATTAAAGTGAATAGGAGTTGCTAAGAGACCAGGAGTTCTGGAGTTGGTTGCCGGGGCTGAATTGGCACTCTGCTTCCAAGGCTTTGTGCTAAGAATGATGATGTAACTGAGTCTACATAAAGCACTCCCGGCTCTAGGGACAGCTGCTTTTTCCTCCTGGTAGTTACAGTCTGGTTTACCAGTTCTCAGCTCCTTTCTTTGTTTTACTGAACTGCTTGTTTCCTCCTAGACACCAGCAAAAACCAAGTTCATCTCTTGATAGCATTCCTCTGCCTGTGTCCACCTTGTAGGTTTCTCCTTGTGATCTTTCAGGTTGGAGGTAGCAGTGGCTGAGCCTGCAATTTGTCATGAGCAAGCAGCTTTGGAAATCAAAAGGTTGTCTGCTTCTAAACTCTGTCCAGTTCATTAGTCCTTATCCTTTCCTCTGCTCCAACATAATTTCAGTCCAGCATTGACAGTGGGCCAGGTGAACAATTTCAACTCCATTTCTGCAGCTTAACATTTTGATTTGACACCCTGGCTCATTCTTGAAAGACCAGGAGTTTCCAGGCAATCTCCTGGGCAAGAGTTGTTCACCTTCCAAGATCGAGGCAAGAAGTGATATGTTTAGCTTCACACGGGTTGGTCACATCATTGCTAAATTACTTCTTTCATTTTTACCTGACTTCTGTTAACTCAGGACCAGCCATATGCACAAGATGATTAGGAAGATAACCTATAGCCTGAGAAGACATGTGTCAGCTGTGGCATGTGGGACCACCCAGGTGAGAAGATTTCTGCATGGTAAGTAGTGTATTCTGAAATGGTTCCTGGGTAGAAAACATTTTCCTCATCTGAATGCAGCAGGGACCTTGCTGGCAGTGTTCTGGGAGCAAAGCAAAGAGCAGCAATAGTCTTTATAATATGTTGAGTTACTATGGTATTCTTGGTGTTTCCACTCTTTTAAAACATATTCTTTGGGCATGGTTGCAGGGTTCAGTTCATTCACAGTAAAGTTAAAATAATGTTATTGGAGCCAATGACAGCACAGCTGCAAAAATGGTTGCAGAGGAACACTCAGTGATGATGAGGATTATTATTCGTATTAACAGTAGAGGTATTTTGGAAATATTTCACTTACATAAAACACAGCTTTAGTCTTTGTGAAGCTAATGTGAATTCACCCCAAAGAACTGCTGAAGAGAGGGATAAATTTATTGTGATGATGACAGTTTACCTTTTATAAAACAGCTCTGTAGTTACTGCAAATATCCATGCAAATAATTCACTTTTCTGTGTTTATCCCCAGGTGCTTATGTCAGGATTCAGCCCTCCGTACAGGAAGCCCTGATGGAGGGGAGACCAGTTGTAGCCTTGGAAAGCACCATCATTACACATGGCATGGCCTATCCTCAGAACCTGAGGTGGTGGATTTTGATGTTCCTCGTTCAACAAAGTTGTAAGAACAAGGCATATGATGGATCGGTATCAGTATTCTTGGTCAAGCCAAAGCCCCTGTAAAAGCAAATTGAAATGTCAGGTTTCTAGGCATGCAGAATACAAGCTCTGGTGTAAAACAATTGTATTTGGACTTTTAAGGACACATAAGGGGTACCTATTTATCTCCTTATTCAACACCTTAAATTTCTGGCTCCCTTTAAAATGTGGCAGCAGATAATGTCATCACTTGCTGTAAGAGAGAGCTTTTTGGCTGGCCTTTTTGGCTGCATAGTTTGTACAGACATTGAAAACACCTTGCAGTGTCTTTTGGCCATATCTTTTGTAATGCAAAAAGGATTGGAACACAATAGTGAAATTTGTTCCTTAGCGCCACTCAGGGCAGCTACTCTGAGAGCTGCTGGTCCCTCTCGCCTTCTGTACCCTGCATAAAACCCTCCCACCTCTACCCTTTATGTATTGATGTTCAGTAGACTTGTGTTTCACTGAGTTGCCATGCCAGTAATCACTCCACTGTCCCGTCCATCCTTGCTTCCAGAAAGCACAGGAAGGTTTCGGTATTGATTTTCTGTCTTGCTTTTTACCTGGACGTTATTCTGCCTCCGTATGGTCTTAGAATGAAGCTCAAAAACTCAGTTTTGGGGAGGAGGTAGTTTCAGTAGTTAAAGATTGTCTAGCATATGTACAGGTAGCTCAGAAAGGGAGAAGCAGCTGCTCTTAAAAAGAATGGTGTTTGAATGATCAAGTATAAAACCTGAGAAGCGTAGAAAGACCTAGTTGCAGCCCTAGAGTATCCTCAGGCTGCAGCTTTTTGGCACTGTTGTTACTCTATATCTAACTGCCTGTATTGTGGAAAATACATCCCCATCATTTGAGCAGGGCTTGAATTATGTGGAGTTTCTGTGAAGGTCTATGATCGCGGAGAAATAACAGGTAATAGATACAGAAATGTCCTAATTTGAGAAGATCCCCATTTTCAGTAGTCTGTTTTACAACCATATTTGCCTGTAAACCAAGTGATTTTTCTCAAAAATGAAGCACAGAGCTTGGACATGCTGCCCTGAAAATGGGAGCTCTGCGCTTCTGCAAATTCAGGTGCAAAGACTTCTGCCATTAGAAAGATACAGAAGAGGAACTGGACTTAGCTGAAATCACAAGAACTGTATAAAACTGGAAACTGGGAATGATGGCCACCAAACATAGCAGTTTTCTTGTCTGATCGTTTGCCTCACTAATTTTATGACTGTCGTCTTGTTTATCTTATTCTAGTATGGCCAGAGAGGTGGAAAAAATTGTAACAACAAATGGAGCAGTGCCAGCCACTGTAGGTATTTTGAGGGGTCGAATCCATGTGGGACTCACAGACAAAGAACTTGAGTTCTTGGCAAGCAGTAAAAATGTAGTTAAAGTGTCTCGGAGAGATCTTCCTTTTGTCCTCAGCCAGGTATGATATGCAGACTTTCTGTTATGGTATTTTCTATACAGCAATAGTATAGCACTCCCCAGCTTCAAGCCAGATGGCTTTTAAACCTCTTGAAAATATCATGTAAAGCGCTATCTTATTGGTAAACTCAAACATGGTCCTATCTAGAGTCAAAACACAACAGAGTAAGGGAATAGCAGCCATGAAATAGGGCTCCTGAAAAGTGATTCTGGGTTGGCTGGCAAGCCATGAGCACTTGGCTAAGAATATTCATATTGGCATGATAAGGCATCATCACGTTACTTGTAAACTATGTGACATGCAGGCCACCCTGAGCTTAACGTGACAGCTTAAGGTGACACTAGCTGCCTGTGAATCCTTCTGCTTAGAAAGTCCTGGAGACCAAAGGCCTTCGCTATCACCAGAGCAAGAACGGCTTATGTAGCAGGGACAATGATTCCTCTGCGTTTTTGCCTAACAGAATATCAGAATTTCACTTTGTCAGCTGGTGACAGCAGGCTGTTGTGACATTGCTGGGTGTCAGACCACAACCATAGCTGCCCACCTGTGGTATTCTCCATGTCACCCTGGGAGCTGACTGTGACTGGTTGTCCCCTGACAGGGCTTGTCCGGTGGCACTACCGTGTCCGGAACAATGATTGCCGCACACAAAGCAGGAATCCCCGTGTTTGTGACGGGTGGCATAGGAGGTGTCCATCGGGGAGGAGAGAACAGTAAGAAAATTAATACATGCTACTTTTCTCTGTGTTGCTACTGTTTTATTTATTTCCATCTTTTTCCTTTTTCCCAGTCTGTGCTGCAGTAACTGTCTGTTCAGAAGAGTAAAGTTACCATTCTTCTTGACTATACTATGGTTGCTTTCTCCCTGGTGTCTCCTTTCCAGAAGCTTCAAAATATTCCTCTTGAGCACTGGCCAGTTGTTAAGAGGGTGGGAGTTTCTCTTTATCCTTTGCTTACACGGGGTTATATGGATATTGTTTGCTGGTGCAACAGGAGCTGACTGTACCTCTCCCACTTTGTAATGGCTGGATAACCTGATACTGGCTCCCGAGCACAGTGCTGTTATTGACTGTCTGTCAGCTGAGGAGAAGGAGAGTCTCACCACAAAAGACACTTAGGCCCTGGTCCGTGTTAGAGGTGCATGCTCCTCTCTGGAAGCACTTGGCAGTGCAGTTTGTGACCTTTAAGTACATTCTCTCTTCTTAGCCATATACGTTCTTAGAATAGCACAAGTGCACTGCTGTGCTGGATGCCATCCCTTTCAGATGTGATGTAAATTCCAGACCAGGGAGTTTTCTGAGGTCAGCAAAGTTCCTGTGAGCTTTTTTTGCCAGTGATGTCAATACCAAAATCAAAATCTACTTAAATTATATTCCATCTCCTTGAACTTTGTCCTTGCTGTATAACACCTTCTTTCTTTTCTACCAAATCTTTGCATGCTGTTTATCGATGTGATCAAAGAGCCAAGAGATACAGTGCAAGGCTGCACCTGTGCCCTAAGCCATGTGACTTCTTTTTTGTCAATATTGTCAGTATCGATAATCTCAACACCTAAAGGCATGATCGTAACCTCTAATATTTGCTTGTGGATCTAAGGGGTTAGAAAAGCAGGCAGTGGCATCCCAGGCAGCTATAGCTTTTTAAGAGGGCAGATCACATCAACTTGGAGTACAACACAATCACCGATGCAATGGCTGCTTGTCCCTTGACAGCTCTGGATGTGAGTGCTGACTTGACAGAGCTAGGACGAACTCCGGTTGCTGTTGTATCTGCAGGAGTCAAGTCTATCCTTGATATTGGCAGGACACTGGAATATCTGGTAGGTAGCATGGGCAGCTGAGCCTGAAAGCTGATAATGTTGTACTTTGTGTACAGAATGCCCAGTGGTGTTGGGGTTGGTATTAAGCCTAAGATTTTTAGAAATGACTGTTGAGAGGATGTGAAGCCATATTTACAGTTCTCTAGTACTGGGGCTGTACGAACACTGGGCTGCTCCCTAACATAAATCTATCCATGGCCAAAGCAGCTGTTCCAACTGAGACCAAAGGCAGCACTAGCCATGCTCTCTTTCTCTGGCCTTAGACTTGCTTTTCTGGGACAATGCTCCAGAACTGAGGGATCAGGCAAGCTAGATCCATCAAACACTAAAATAAAATCAGAATTAAAATGGGAATCAAGATGATTTTCAGTAGAGTCACTTTTTAAGGTTTAGTATGTTGGAAACCACCAGGGCCAGCACTTCAGGTAACAGCCAACGTCAATACTTCTCAATTGAAAACAGAACTAATTTATATTCCTGTCAGCTCATGACATATCTTAAGATCACAGGTTGTGACCTTGGACTTAGTATTTCACTAATGACAGCTGCATGGCTTTTGATCAGCTCCAAGCACAAGCAAAGGATGTGCATGTCTCCTGTGTCTCAGTAAGCCAGATTCTGTCTAAACCATTACCACGTCTGGCTCTTTGCTTTGAAAAATGTCGGCAATAGAACAGAATAGAATGTAATGTATAAAAATAACCAAACCCTGTTCTAAAGAAAGGCAGTTTCTAGCTGAGTAGAAGGAAAAAGTCCCATTCTTTTGGTGGGTCCCCCTTCCCTCCACTGATTACTTGCTTGTCTTGCCTCCACTGCTGCAGGAGACTCAGGGAGTCTGTGTGGCTGCCTTTGGAGAATCAAGAGAGTTCCCAGCCTTCTTCTCATGCCAGAGTGGCTTCCAGGCACCATATCACGTCCGGGATGAAGAGGAGGCAGCTGAACTCATTGGTGTGTTTCAGAAGGGAAAGGCCCATGTAGGGCCCTGGAACAGAGGGACACAAAAATCACCTTGGATAAGGCACTTTCTTTTTTTAACTTTCGAGAAGCATGTGTCCCAAAAACCAAGCCATCCCACCTCCCCCATTCCTGCTTCAGTACTTTGAAAATAAAGTAGGAGGGAAGTTCAGTCTTTACAGCAAGTTTTTTAGCTAGCTGCAGCCGCACTGGCATGCTCACACATGTTTTGTTCACACTGGTGAAGTGGAGGGAACATGTGTGTTGATGTGTTTACAAAAACAGCTTCTGGGCCTTCAGAAGTAGAATCAGTTTTCTTTTAAGGAAAAAAAAAATCTTTGCCCCTTTTATTGTACAGTCAGACTCAAAAGAAATAGGCAGATGTAAATTGATTGGTAGCTGGAAAAAGGCCCTGTCCTTGGGTCAGCTAAGAACGGGAGCTCCAGCTCTGGGTTCCTTCACCCCGTGCCCACTTTCCTCTGTCCTTTTTCTTCAGCTTTTGATTTATCCAAGGAGAACCGCTAACGATCTGCCTGTCCTCTTCCAGCCAGTGCTCTGGGGCTAGGCCTGAGCAGTGGGGTGCTGATAGCAGTGCCCTGTCCCCAGGAGCAAGCTGCTTCAGGCCAGGTCATCGAAGAGGCCATCCAGCAAGCTCTCAGCGAAGCCAGGTGAGAAACAACCTAAGCCCTATCCTTTGCTCACTGGTGGTCTGGGGAAGTAAATGACTTGAGGGACACCACTGCAGGGGCTGTAGCACAGCTTAACCTTGGGCACGGGTGAGCCCACAACATGCTTTAAACCATAGTTTTATCTAACCTGAAGCTTGTTTACAGGACATTTTATGGTATGTGGTTATGGAGATAAAGTATTTGCTAGCAGCAGTGCTTTTCTTCTGATGCTGTTTCAGCTCAGTCCTTCTGCAGGCATTTTCTCTTCTGCAGGCATTTTCTTTACATTTGCAGGTCCAAAGGGATCACTGGCAAAGAACTGACCCCTTTTATGTTACAGAAGATCAATGAATTGACTGATGGGAAATCGCTGGACTCCAGTATCCTTTTACTGAATGGGGGAAGAAAAAAGTACTCCAGTGTACTTCATATCTCTTCTGATAACGCTTGCTGGAAAATGCTGTCACTTTATTCACTGTCTAGCAAGGGGCAAACACTTTGGTATCTGCAAACAGATGAGAGCTTAGCGACTGCATCCTGCTTTTTCAGGAGCACCCTTGCTGTCCTCATCCACTTTTGCATTAAAAATTGGAGGCTAGCACAGACAGCAAGTGGTCCAGAGCCCAAAGAGATCCCTCACATCTGATCCCTGAGGCTGCTTGCTCCATGATGAAGTCTCAGGACACTGGTGCCCGTGGTGGGGTTGCACAATGGAAGGTACCTAGACTTCCAAGAGCGATGCGTTGTACATCACACTGCTTTATCCAACTCTTCATGCAGGTGCAGAGTAAGAGAAACTTGGAAGGAAACTACTCCTGGGTGAGCGGGAATCCTCTTGTGAAGGCAAGAGAAAGGCAGATCTACTGGCTGGGATGCTGACATAGGATCTGGGAGAGCCAGGTTCATGTCCAGGGTCTGCTGCCAGCCCTCTAGAAGACTTCATAGCTGGTCAGTCAGGTCAGATTGGTAAAGGCATTTTTGGATATTAGAGCTGTACACAGGCAGAAAGTGGGGCTTTCAAACCCTCTGATACTCTGCTCCCAGTGAAATTGATAAAAAATGGGCTTATAGAGACTTGGCAAAAATCTCATTAGGCATCTAGTTCTGGAAAAGCTAGCTAAGATCCTCAGAGGTTTTTTAGACTCTCAGCTCTAGTTTAAGCACTTCACCTTCTCTTTTCTCTGTGAAGCCTTTGCTTCTGTTCCCTATCTGTGAAATAGAGATGACAGGTTTCCTCTCTGTGGACACAGGTGGAAGAAGATGAAAAAATTTAAAATTTCAGGGTGTTCATGCGGTATTGTAACCCAGCATATGTGACCCCAAAGGATTATGGCACAGGGGGATCAAATCTCACAAAAAACGTCTCACAGCATGTATTTTCTGCTTTCTCCCTGTAGGCAGTTTCTACATAGGCTTCTGACAGGTTGATCTTGCTGGTATTTTTTCTTTTCCTCAAAGAAATGCCAAACAGACCTTGCTCTGATCCAGAACAATGCCAGAGTGGGCAGCTGCATTGCAGTGGCCCTGAGCAAACTACAGAAAACCAAAAGGAAGGGAAACCTGCCTCGGCAAGAGGACACAACCGCACCTCAGCCAGTGAGTCCCCTGCTGCCCTCTGTATACTGCCTCTCTGCTGACAGCAGAGGATAAATTTATATCTATTCCCAAAAGTAAAAGGTGACTCAGCCAGAGCCCAATCTTTCTGCTTCACACTGGCAGGCATTCTCTCTTTAGTATTTTTTAGTAGATACATACCCTCTCCTCCTCCCCCTATCCATATTTACAGGGAATAAACACTGACAGTGGCCTAGTCCCATTAAGTCTTAGACCATCAAATCCATTAAAACTTTAATCACCTTTTCACCTTCTACTGTGCCCTTACGTGCAACTTCAACTATATTGCTCTCAGTGCCAGGGAACTCATGACTACAGGAATAGACCTGGAAGAGGGTGGAGGGAGATATTTTGAGCTGCTGAGCCATACACGTTTTATAAATATCTCTTTTTGTTGGCCTCCTGCTCATGATCGCCAAAATTACAAGAGGTACAGCATATCCCAAACAAGATCCATTATAACCCTAATACTCTATTCACTATCTTGGATTTTGTGTACCATGTAATTTACAGGAAATCTATTTTAGGTAGTCTTCAGAGAGCTGAAAAATTTGCTAAACCCCATTTGCAATAGGATTTGTCAACATAAAAGAGAGCAGTTGACTCCAGAGGCAATAAACCAGCATTTGATGGAATAAGAAAAAACAGCTGTATATTCCCAGAGAATCTGGAAACTTCCTGTTTGTGGAGCTGTACTGCTTTGTAGGACAGTAAGACAGTGATCTGTAAAGTGTCACTGGGTACAGCAGTTTCTCCTGGGAGCTTCACGAAATGACTGCATTTTTCTGCCCACTTTCTCCCAATTTCTTTGCTTTTTTACACAGCAGTGCTTGAACATTTCTGAGGTTTGGTGTGTCAAAAATTGTCCCAAGAGAAATGGCTTCAAGGGCACTGACATGGCCAGACCCATGCAACTTCTTACATTACTCTATCACCACGCAGAGAAACTGCCAGCACCTGTATGTGTACACGGGAACATCCCACCTGCCATGAGGGGGCTGGCTACGAGCAGGCATAATTCAGAAAGCAACGTATAGAATAAATTTCCATTCTTTCTGACTGGGATTGTACAGACCTGTGTCTAGCCATCCAAAATAAGCACAGGCCTTCACACTGTAAGTTAGATAGCTTTCAGGAGGGTGGGAAAAGTGACTAGGCAAAGCAAAGAAGACTTGTAAACTTTTCCCTCAAGTCCTTCCAACCATGTTTACCTCTTTCTTCCCTCTTAAAGGTGGTGATTGGAGGTATCAACGTTGACTTTATAGCCAAGGCGCAGAACCCTGTCATCCTGGTACTGTATCTATAGCAGCTTTCTTAGCACCACTGCAGTTTCCAGCTACTTTTACAGGGATGCCAAGCCAAAGAGGGGTGGGGGGGAAGCTGTTATCTGTGCACGATATCCACATGTCGTTATGCAGACACACGTACAAATGCGGGAGGTGTAGTGCTGCACGTTTCGTGTATTGTCTAGGTGGGCAGTGGGGTGATACATAATGACCTACTCTATTCCCGTGCTGAAAGTCACTAACCCTACCATTCAAGACAGGAACAGACAATAAATCATCCTTACACTCTCCACATACGACTCTGGCCTCAACGATCTACGTTAAGAAAGATGCTGTGGGGCTATTCTCTGATGCCATAAGCCCAAAGAGCTCTTTTAGCAGAAGAACTGCCCAGGGCACTCTCAAACCACATATGCAAAGAGCTAGAAGCAATGGGTGAAGACCCTCACTGTGCTATGACAACCTCTAATTCAAGGACAGACCCTTTAGGGAGGAAATACTCAGGTAATAGCCAGCTCTGGCTGCCTGGGACTGTCTTAGCTATGGAAAGCAGCATGAATAGAAGCAAGGGTCTCCATGCAGAGTACCCACTGTGGTAAGAAAAGTAGTACTGACAAAGAAAACTTCAAGAAAAGTAGTACAGACACAGTTACAGCTAAGCAAGAGAGCTAACTTCCTCAGTCATAAAGGATTTGAGTTGCACAAAAAAAAATGCTTTAAAAAACCAGAACATTTTAAATGTCACCAGACCCGCTCCTTCTGAATTTGGTTTGACCAAGAAACAACCAAGAAGCTAAAGTGGAACAGACCTGGGACTTCCCCATGCAAATGACAGCCATTTGCATGGCCTATACAGTTTTTGTTGAGCTACATGAAATACTACAGATTGAGATGGTGAAGCTTGCTCCAAAGTTGTTGTGTCTCAAATTACTCTATGCTGATTGCTGAGGCAGGAAACTCCTGACGTCACATGGGGCAATTTGCGAAGACCTCTCAGTCAGATACAGAAAGACGTGCTGGGGAAACTGTCCTTAAAGAAGCTGGCTATTCAATGGCACAGAGGCAGAGCCCAAACAGTATTATAATGGTCAAGGGTGACAAACGCTGTGGCATCAGCTATGAAGGCTTGCAAAACCAAAAGTTCACCTGCTTCAGCTGTGATCTAACTGATAACATACATAGCCCACACTGAGCTATCAGGACAAGGAGTTAAGCTGTGTCCAAGGGTGGGCAGCAACCCCTTGGCATGTCAGACGTGAGTGCAGGTCCCTGTACCACCCATGGCATGGTGAGGGGCCAAGGGCAGCTATAGACCCTGCTGGAACAGCTGACGGGAAAGGAAAAAAGGCGATTTTATCATTGCATGAAAAAGTGAGGCATTAGCTGCCCTTCTGTATAGCAGCGAGCCCTAGAGCTGATGGTCTGTCATGGCAGCTACCCAAACGCCAAGCTGCAGGGGGATTTGGGAACTGACAGCCAAAACATTCCTGCTGACAGCTGCTGTGGTTAGGCACAGAGGAAAAGGCACCCCCAACAGCATTGCTTTGTTTTGGCTCTTAAAGACAGCTTTTTTTCAAAGGGCTCAGCACCCAGCAGGTCCCACCCTTATGCATGTTGGATTTGTTGCAGAGCATTGGGGTACCACTCACACCTCATGCTCTCCTAGTTAGCAAGAAAGCAGCTGTATTCCATCCTGGTTGTAATTCCCACATGGCTTTCAAGGCTATCCAAAAGCAAAGTGCTTTATAAGTAACTATCTGACCTGCAGAGAAGGAAGCTCAGCGAAAGGTGCTAGAAGAAGCATTATGGTTATAACTGTCTCAGGATACCCAGAAGTTGAGCTGAGTTTCATTTTACATTAGGAATTCAAACCCCTTAGGACATGGAAGAAGGTCCCAGAGACTCCCTCAATTCTGTGAAACATTGCTAGCAATCATCAGCCCAGTCTTATTTTCTCAATTTTCAAGCCCATTTTCATCTAAGTTCTTTCATCTCAGCCAGCCCCACCTGAACACAACATAGAAGAGATACTGAAGTACCACTCAGACTTGAAGTTACCAGCTGAGATGGCAAGGTGCAATGAGAGCCAGTCATTTCTAGATTGGATATTAGGAAAAATTTCTTTAGTGAAAGAGTGGTCAAACATTGGAACAGGCTGCCCAGGGAGGTGGTGGAGTTACCATTCCTGGAAGTATTCCAAAAATGTGTAGATGTGGCACTTTGAGACATAGTTTAGTAGTCATGGTGGTGTTGGGTTGACAGTTGGACTTGATGATCTCAGAAGTCTTCTCCAACCTTAATGATTCTATGATTCTTTTTCTTCAAAAGCAGGCTGCTCTCTCACTGCACCCACCTGCTACTTTAAAGAGAGATTTTGCATCTTCATTTCTTTTAGGCCCTGTGGGGTTGTACAACAGCAGAGGTCACCCACAGCTGGATCCCTGAGCAGGAGGCTGGTACATCTGCTGTTAGGGCAAGGCTTGGCATAAAAAACCCTGAAACTCTGCCTTTGGGATGTGTAGGGGACTAAAAGAGAAGATCAGCATGCCAGACAATGAAAGGAGCTCCTGAGTATTTTCAACAATCCTGCTAGCATCAGTTTTGAAAAACAGATAGAACTGCATAAAATAGAGTTTGTGCGCATTACTGACAGCAGTTAGTACCCTCTTTTAATATTGAAATAGGGGCCAACATTCAAAGCCATGTTGTTTGACTTGCCTAAACAAGCATCCTTGCTTTTTACTTTGGAGTAGGGTTCGTTTGTTTTTTTTTTCCCCTTGGCTGCCTCTATTATGGATAGTGAGCTTCAGAGTTAAAATAGCCAAGCTCAATGCTTTCAAAATCTGCAACACTCAAAAGGAGACAGTTGCAGATGGAAATGTCCTCATTCCTGGCAGTACCAGTGGCAATTCCCAGGGAGCATGAGCAAATGTAACAGAGGGGCATTTGGGTTAATGAGGAGTGACGAGTAGTGGAAAGATGGACAGATGCCATCGGTTGCTTACACAGAGGCAGTTCTGCTGAGGTGGTCTGAGCAGTTCAGGGCTTGGACAATTGCCAAACAGAAAAGCCAAAGATCAAGAATTAGCACCAAGTCTTACAGACCACAGAACTGGGGAGAGTCAGGGCAAACAAAACCAGCCTGGAGCTCAGAAGAGAGTGGTAAAAGACCATATTTAGATGGGAGAGCAGCCTCTTACAGTCTCAGGGCCAGATGTGGAAGAACAAAGGACATTTGTACATCTGTGCAAAGGACAGATGTACATCTTCAGATGGGGGAAGAAGAAGGGTCCTTGGAGAGCTTCAGAATGAGTCTTGAGAAGTCCCAAGAACAGTGACGGGTTGGAGGCAGAATATTTCTTCTGTGAGATGGCAATACATTTGCTTGTTTAGGATACAATGGTGGTGTTTATAAGCAAGAAAAATGTCTATGTGCAGGGATATTCTGGTACACCTGGGCTAACATGGGGCAGAGAGAGTCTGGGTCAGGAGATGCAGGGCAGGCATATGCTTCAGCGGTTGCCACCCAAATGCTCAACACACTCATGAAAGCTCCGAATTATCCAGAACTGTGAAGATCATTATGACTGCCAGTGGCAAACTGTCTTCAGAAATGGAAAATACGTTTCACCATTTTATGAAACGAGAGCTTTAAAACCATTTGATAGCCAGATGAAGCCCAAAGAGATCTGAGCATTTACTGATGTAATTCTTCTGGCAGGAGAATTAGAAGGAGGAGGACATGGGTGAGGGACTGCCTGTATTCTGACAATTTGGCTGTTTGTGACAGACGGACAGAGGAGTGGAAGGCAGAGGCAAGAGAAAAGAGAAGCTTATAATCACACAGGTGGAAAAAAAGGATATTTTTGGTGAGAGAAATGTTTGGGATGAGAAGGGCGAGTCAAAAAGTATTCAGACACTGAAACAGATCCTTCCACAAGTAAAGTACAGAAGTAACACAGGCAGAGGTAACAAATCGAATTTTACATTCAGAGAGAAATAAATAAATAAATAAGCAAGCCTGCAAGGCAGCTGCAGAGCCCATCAGGTCTGGGCCAGCAGCTCTGGAGTCCCAGCGCTGATGTGAGCAGGTCAATTCAGAGGGCTGCTTCTATCAACTGAAACACTCATTAGCATTGTTCTAAAAGGTCTTAGCAAATTAAACCAAAAAAGCAATGCATGGGGAGACCAAACTGATCTGCTCTCCTAGGAAGTGGGCCTTTGTCATCAAAGTTGAAGTGTGTAGATGGGCTGTGGAAGATTGCATTGCTCTCAATCTGCTAGCTAGATGGCTTCTGCCCCCTCTAGTTGCTGACCTATGTTTCAGCGGCATCAGCTTCACATGCTAATGGAGACATGGCATCTATGACAAACAGCCCTCCCAGTTTTGTGAATTAACAATTTATTCTTCCAGGGTGGTGGGCAAACAAATGCCGGAAGAGTAAGACGAACCTTTGGCGGCGTTGGAAGAAACTTGGCAGGTGCCTAGTGCTTGGATTTGCCTGTGGGTGCATGCCAGCTGTGATTTGTCCTTTAGTATTCCTTCAACAGCAGGAGCTCTTGAATGCTGTTAAGATCTGGGACACATCAGGCAAGATACCAGTGGGCAGACTGCCTGGAAAAGGCAGGGGTCATTCCAAGAAATAAGAGAGGAGGGAGCTGGGTCAGGAAAAGGAAGGTCCACAAACATGAAGTTAACTGGTATATAGCACAGTGACCCTAAATCAAAGTTAAATAAGCATCAGTGATCTCCACTGACTGCTGAACAGTCTGGCCCTCAGTGTTGAATTAATGCCAGGTTACGGTCACAATAGAAGTATGTCTTGAGCAAGAATTTGAAAGGAAGAGGCTTATTCAAAGGTGATCATCCATGCACCACAGACAAGAGGAACTGAGGTGCAGGAATTACTGCACCTCTTACTTTCTCTGTAGAAGAGAAAGGGCTACAGTTTTTGGCAACAGGAAGGGATCATGCTGGTGCCTCCACCACAAGCAGCAGCAGACTAGTGGTCAGGTATTGAAATTAGCAGGGGCAGATTACAAAAAGATTTTAGGATTATTCCAGCTTTTTGACCTTTCCCAAATCTTCCTAACAAAAATCTGCTACCACTTCAGATCACAAATGGGGAAGCTGGAGGGGAGGAAAAAAAAATGCTGCCCGTGCCACCCACTGAGGTATAATTTGTGGTAACTTGATGGGAGAGGAGGAAGGGTTTCCCATTAATCCATTCAGATTCAGTGGTTCTAGTAAGAGAGTGTGGTGGAAACAGCAGTGTGGGAAGGCCAGCAGCAGGAAAGGCTGCGCACAGAAGCAATGTGGGAAAGCCCACGTGCCTGTGACGGTAAAGGAGATGATGCCAGGGAAGTGCAGAATATCCTCCCCTCTTCTTTTTTTCCTCCACTCCCAGATGTTCAAAAAAAATCCAGAGAATTCAGAGTGCCAGTGCAGCAGGCAGACATAGATTGCCCCACTCAACCCCAGACAGTCATTTGCAACAGCCGTGGCCGAGTTTCATTTTGAGCATCCTTCTAGACCAGGACTGATGGGCATTAAGTTTTCCAGGAGAGGGCTTTCCTACAGACACACATCCTGCATGGGCTGGATCACAGTACTCTGATGGATTTATTAACATATTTGGTTTCCATTTGCTTTTAGACTGCTTAAGCCGTCTTGGACAGACTCCTCTCTTTTTATCCGCTGTGGGGAAGGATGAACATTCAGAGTCCATCCTGCACTACTGTCGCCACATGGTACGTTGCACAGTAACAGCACCTCAGAAGCATGGAAGTGATGACATTACACAGAGGGAAAAGTCTTCTCAACCCTGGCAGACATAAGAGCCACCTTTCATCAGGCTAGGAGCAGGAATAATTCAATGCTCCTTTAGTTACAGACAATTAGAAGGCAAGGAGCCACTGTCCAAAACACAGGCTAGATGTGTGTACCATTTGGAGTCTGAACCATGGGGTCTGAATTCAGCTTCAGGGAATGGCGCTTGAAGGAAAAAGAAAGGTAAATCAGGAAGAACTATGAAAACTTCTAGGAAGGCCTAAGACAGCCAGAAATATGCAAAACCTCACCCTGAGGATAGACAAAGCATTGCCAAAATCAGCCTGGTTTGGATAAAACACACATTAGAGAAAACCTGGAACCGAGACCATAGGCTGGACACCTCCCAACTTCAGAGGAGTAGGGTCCTCTACATAGCTGCATGCACCAGAGGAATACCTGACTTCAGCAGCAGCTTGTCCCTTGAGGTCAGGGAGCAAGGACCAGCAGGAGCTCACCAGAGGCAACAAGGCAGAGCATTACCACCCCCAGCCAGGGTGCAGAGGAAACCAGGAGGGCAACCTTAACCTAGGGCATCAGGCACCTCCATGGTGAAGAGGCAGGGCTGAAGGCAAACCAGGGGTGTGGGTGGAGACCCAGGTGAGGGTGGTCAGGGTCATTAAGGTCTATTAGTGCCTTCAGGGCCGTGGTATCCAAATAGAGCACATGGGGCCTTAGTTCTGGCTACCAACTCAGTAAATGAAGCAATAAGAACATGAACTCTTTTTTGGTTTATAAAGGCTTCATAGCAGCAAGTCTGTAATCCCTCCTGTACCCAGCATAGCACAGTTTGTGCTATCAAAGTGAGCAGTCTCCCAAGGGAAGATGGACTAGCTGGCCAGCCGCCAAGCAATCCTTGCCTGTAACGAAACGCATTACCACCAGTGTTGGAGAGGACCCTTTCCTTAAAACCTCCAACTTCCCTCTGAACTACTGGGGGGGATGCATTTCTCCGTCCACATGTATATTTCAAGAAATGCCCTGAAATCTCTAGGCAGATCATTCAAAAGACCCACAGAGGAAGGACACCTCATAGCTACGTCTGTGACACTGCTGTAAAAATGGCTCCAAGGCTACCCTCAAAATCGGGCTGTGCAGTCAGTGAGGTGGCTAACATAACCGCTAGCTGGAGCGTGCCACCAAGATGAGTGCAGCGTGTTGGCAGGCTGTCGAAGTGTCACACAAGCTATGGGAATGGATGAATGGATGGCTGGAGCAAGCAGTGCTGCAGCCATTCTGCAGATGACTCTTCCCTTACAGCAGAGACACGACCTATGAAGCTGCATGGCAGAGACCTGTCACCCTCATGATTTTCACCCTAAATGATTTCTTTAACCTGTGGCATCTGTTTCTTTGCAAATACTAAAAACTAGCCATCTGCTGGGATTGTCTAGACCAAGATACCTCTGAAATGTTGCTTATCTCAAGGAGGAAGGGAGGTTGAGAAGACAACAGCAAGCTGGGCCGCTGCTACTGATCAGGTGGACACAAAGGGAGAGTGAGCTGAGTGTGGCAGGAAAGAGAAACATGCTCCATTTATAACTGTCCTCCCTGTTTTAGGACATGAGCGCTGTCCTTCAGCTGGAGGGGAAGAGCACAGCCACTTACTGTGCTGTGATCACTAGTGCTGGGGAGCTCAGCATCGGCATGGGAGATATGGAAATCCACCACCAGATAACAGAGCAATACGTAAGCATATGATCCGATTTGTAAGCTTTTTCTTATGAGAAGGAGCATGGATGTGTAACAGAAGGCAACTGGTGAAGCTGTACCAGGAGGGAGCGGGTGTGCAGAGGGAACATGGAAAATCCTTGGCCACTGAGATAGCAGCATGGCAAGCTACCAGAGCCCTCTGTTGCTGCTGACCCAGATGGAGCTTCTCATCTCTTTCTGCTCCATACAGTATCGCCACTACTATCATCCCATGACATGTAGGCCAGAATCCTCTTTATTAACTAGTCCCATAGCTAACCTGTAATTTCTGGCACCTTAAAGCCAGCGATAAATCCAGTCCACCTGGAGAAATGGTATTTCCCCCTTTAGGGAAAAACAAAAGAAAGCGGACAGAACACTGGTTAAAGGAAGTTTTCCTGTTCCATCCCCTCCCCACCATCCCTGTTGTTTCTACATGCTGGGTTGTATTAACAGGCACTGCTGCTCAGCACATCCAAACCTTCAAAACATCAGGGCTAATGGAAGCAGTGATTAAGGGCTGAGTGAAAGCCCCATCACTGCACCCTCCTTTCCTACTCATTCTTTTGTCGACAGAACAAATGCCTGTGCTTCATGACTGACAGTGACATGGAAGTTAAGTGCAATTTACTTAACAGTAGAATCGCCATGAGGTGGAGACTTCCTAGGGAAAAATATGGTCATTGCTCCCACTTCCATCCCCACCCCACACCTTGGCACAGAAAACCATTACATGACAGATTAATTCTCCTGAGCTTTACAAAACAGTTGTGGCCAGTGGAAATTCTGAACCAATCTTCTGCTGCAAAGTGCATTCTGGCAGCCCTTCTTTCCACCAGGATTAGCAGAGACGTGGGAGGGATGCTGCATGAGTGCCTACAGCACTGGCCCGGCATTCAGGCAGTGATTAAGCAGCTTCAGAGAGCCAAAGGAGGGAACGGCAGCTCCCCGCTCTACTGCTCCACTGTCCCCATCCCTACACAGTTCAATAGGATCCAGGAGTGAAAAAACCACTGAGATGTATGACCTGTCTCAGGAGGCATTGTGCACAGAGGGCATCTAAATGACACGTGCAGCAAGCAAAAGCATAGTCAAGCCAGGCACAGCACAGGGAACCCTACAGTGACATTAGGTAGCAGCATTCCCTTTCCCTGTAGGCCTCTGACTGACCCACAGATACCAAAGTAGTCTAGTGAGGACCAGCAACTACATTTCTCTGCTGGAGGGGCCCTGCCAGTTGAGTCCAGCTCTTGATGACAGGGAGCAGGGGAAGGAGAAGGAGGGGAGGAGATGAGACAAATTTTCCTTAGGGAATCACTCTTTTAGGCTTATGCCTGCACCTAAGGGCTGCAATACGAGTGAAAATCCTGCATCCCGAGTCTGAACAGCAATCATTCTGTCCCCCTGCAATGACTCAAGGTGTCTCTACTCTGTGTCCTGGATTTTCGCTAGGTGTCCCAGTTCAAGGAGAACCTGTGCCAGGCCCCGCTAGTTTGCATTGATGGAAATGTGCCTCTTTCCACAATTCAGTATGTCTGCCAACTAGCTAGAGAACATCAGCTAGCAGGTAAGGAAAACTCACCCAGCCCTGGCCCCGTAGCTCCTAACAGTGTGTGTGCCAAGACAGACCGCACACCCTGAGAGCTCTCCTCTGCTGCTTGCTGGAGATACCTAGTTATTGTCTGACATGCTGTGTTATTCAGCGCTCCTTTCTCTACACTACTGCTCTGTTTCAAATGGATGAAATATTTCTGCTTTCTCTGAGTTTTTCTCATTCTGCAGCTAAATCACATTTCCCATAGTGTAGGTGCTATAGCCCTTGGGCACTGCCAGAAAGCCAGGGAAAGCTGCTCTCTTTGCCTTTAATCGCAAGGCAAGCACAAATGTGTGTGCTTCTGCCAGTTCGAGCAGCAATGTAGTTTGCTTCTCAGAATAAGTGCTAAAGCATCTTTTGAGAGGATTTCTCTCCCACTTCCCATAAAATACATACCACCCTCCCCTGGTATGCTGGGGACCTGTCACAAGGCTTCCTAAACTTTTGGAGTTATGCCTTCATTTTTAAAAGCAAATCCTGAAGAAGGAGACAATGTTCATAAAACCTGGCAGAGGCTCCAAAACCAGCTAAGAGGAGAAACAAACCTGAAGTTTGATTATATCACTCCAGAGCCAGAAGGAACAGCGTCATTGCTGAGCACCGGGAAGGAGACCTTGGGAGACGTTGTCCCAGGCATGGTGGAAGTAGTGTTTAAATTTCTCATAGATTACACATATAATCCCAGTTGTGCAGATCACACTAAGGCTTCTGCACTGCATCCTGCACTGACGTAGAGAGGAACCACTAACAAATTAATTAACTAACCAATTGCAACGTTGTTTTGAAGTGTGCTATGAGCCAACAGATGACAACAAGGCCACTAAGCCATTCCTCTCAGACAGCTGGAAAGCGCTCACATACATTTCCCCCAACCTGCAAGAGCTACGAGCAATAAATCAGATCCTCGGGAACCCTCTGCCAGCAGGTATTGAATTCTCAGAAGGGTCAGTCGCACTTTTAGATAAGCTAGATCCTGGAGAAGAGCATTTTCCGCTCCAGCCCACATTTCAAGCAAATTGGGTTATAACACAATGGGGATTCATAAGCATTCTTAATGTCTTCCACCTTACAGCCATCTCTGCATGGGTTGTACGGTTCGGGCCAGACTGATGACCTGTCAAAGAGCACAGTAGGCCTGAGGTGGCTCCTTGTCCAAAACCAGAGATCCCATTTGCCTCACTTCATCAGCTAAACAGGAACAATCTCTGGTTTGTAAACATGTCTCTGAAACATGATGCTCTGAGGGCACCTGTCCTGACAGTACCACCCTTTGCAGAAATATAAAACCCCACCACATGCTGGTGGAAATCCAACGGCTTTAGGACAAGGAAGTCATGCCTCATGACAGGTTTTGATCTCTACAGACGCATGCTTAGTCCCATGAGGGGTGGTTTCCTCAGCATAGGATAGAATTATGGTATGGAAGTCTAACACTGGAGAATTCCATGTATCCCATGATTTAAAGAAAAAAGTTTAGATCAACCACATTTCAGAAGTGCTCATAAATAGCAGCGGTCATAAATAGCAGTAGTGGTGCACATAAATAGGCTGCCAGCCCATAAAAAGGCCAGTTGAGGACCTTTAAAGCTATAACACGATTTTTCCTCCCCACTCCCTGAAGAGCTGCCATCCAGGTTGGAGGATGTTGTCCAGACTGCAATGGCCCTGGCCCGCCCTTTGCTGGCCCACCTGCGCTGTGTGGTGGTGACCCTCGGCACTCACGGTGTCCTGCTGTGTGGCAAGAGCCTGGGAGGGAGCATCTCGCTTCATCCAGGAGCTCACGAACGGGTAAGGGCACAGAAAACAACCTCTGAGCTCTCAGTTGCTTCTTTCTGGGACCATATAGCACTGTTGCTATTTCTGGTGGCATGGCAGCAGTCATGGGAAACACGGCAGCACTGCTGGCAAATGTACGTATTTTGGGGGTGGAATACACAGCTCTGAAAGAAAATCAAGTTGTCTGGCTGTATACCGCTGGCTCCTAGCAGCAGCATTTACAGTCAGCTAGTTTTAAATGTACTTACCGTGAATATTCATGAGTGCAAGCTTCATTTTCAGGCAGCTTCATCTAAATCGCTGGTCTCTTTCAAAGTGTGAAAAAATATTATTACCTTTTTTTTTTTTTTTTCCTTTTCTTTTTTGGCATCCGTGCAGGTCTGAATGGCATCAGCCACATCAGGCCTTATCAGCTTGGGCGATTCCCACTAACTTCCCTTCTCTCCCCCAACAGACTGCTGCTGCCAGCTTCTGTGCCACCCACTACCCCGCCGTCCCCATCAGCAAGGAGGAGATAGTCAATGTCTCAGGAGCCGGTGACAGGTATATTGCTCACTACTTTGTCTTCTCCAGCTAAACGTGGAAGGGCCATAAGCAGATTTCTTTGAAATTCTATTGCAAAGGCAAACGACATTCTGCTGCTTGAGGAACAGACGCTAAGGACACAAGAACAGGACTCGTTACTGTGATTCCTTGCAAAGCTTGCTAAAAATGTCCCCCTACGCATCTTGGAAGACAGCCTTGCCGTTATTAGTTTTGCTTTTCTTTAAGATCCAAGCCTTTCATGGCAATCTAGTAGTTCTGAATTAGTCCAGGCTGAGCTGCTAAAAGCAAAGTAAACCACCTTACATCAAAGCTGTCTTACTAACTACTTTGCTTCCACACTTCTCCAATGGAAGTGGGACTGCCACTCAGTAGCTAAAATCGCCCTGTAAAAGCATTTCATCAGGTTCTGCATTTGCCTCTGGCAATAGCTCTCATGCTTCAAAAGAGTCTGCTGTATAATTCGCCTAGCTGTTCACACAATGCTGTACAAAGGAGTAGGAAATGACAGATATTATTCCTAGCCCCACTGATCAGTTCTCAGTCTGTCAGAGTAGCATTTTATTGTGCTTCATGTTAACTTGTCAAACTATATGTAGTAGTCAGGTTTTTTTTTCTTCTTGCTTCATACACTACAATAATTGGTTCTATCCTTTCCTTGCCTTGGGCTAGACCAAAAGGCTGTATGTGACAGGTATTTCCTTTTATTTTTCTACCCTTACCTACGAATAACTCAACATAGCAACACTTCTTTTTTCCTTTGTGAGTGGGCAGAACGA
Organism: Scopus umbretta; assembly: GCA_013400535.1. Taxonomy (NCBI): domain Eukaryota; kingdom Metazoa; phylum Chordata; class Aves; order Pelecaniformes; family Scopidae; genus Scopus; species Scopus umbretta. Next base: position 121,030 of record VZTL01002625.1, on the reverse strand, counting down.
AAAGTCATTTTTTTTGAAACTTACGGTGTCCTCAATAGTTGAGTTGGGATCAATCAATAACTTCTTGCCAAGATAGTTAACCTACTTAACACCAGGACACACTCCTTGTGTCCCAAATCACTTCTGAGATGAGTTGACTGCAACTGCAAGCTGATCTTCTCCAAAGAAGACCAAAGTGGTGTTCGGAGCAAAGTGTAACAGCAGAGGAACCGGGGCTGGGAGGAACCTTGCAGGGTCAGCCTGTCCTAAGGAAAGCTCAGCTTTGCTCACTGCTTCTAGCAGATGTGCCCAACCTCTGCTGGTCCCTCCAGGGACACAGTCTCCTCTCTGCATCATCTGCTCCGTATACAACCACCCCTTACCACAGGACAATTTTTTCTAGAGGCTAATGTAAACTAAACATCTTCTTTAGGGTTTCCTTTCCCTTTTGAAAAGCTTAATCTAAGGGAAGACCAAAGGTGAGATAAAATGCACCACTGCCAAACACCTCCACTGAGTTACACAGGAGTACCTGAAGTTTGTTTTTCCTTCCAAAGCTATCTGAAAGCTAGGGGACCATTACTGTTCCTTTTCCTGAAGTAATAGTGGTCTGGAAATCCCATTCCCCAGAGTTCCCAGGTCCATGTAGGAATTTTCACAGTCCTTTTGTTCATCCAGGGTTTTCCTTTCTGGTAACCCTGTCTGCTCCACTGAGCTGCAGATATCCCTACAGAGAGTAGGAATTCTACAGAGTAAGAATGCCAAAACAGGCTGGAAATGCTGGGACGCTATGCTGATGTAGTTGCCATCTCCACAGCATATAAACTGGTAAAGTTGCCCAAGCTCAGGCTGTTGGCACTTTCAAGGGACTATGCAGCAGGGTATAACCCAGGGCTAAAACACATTCACGGCTCAGCCTCCGTGAACCCCAGCACTTCTGAAGCACCAGTCAGGGGACACTGCGCACCCAGAAACAGCGATCCAGGGCACCTCATGCCTCGCTTCCACCCTGCGGCTCTCCTACAACTCCAGAGACGCTGCCCAAGGAGCTGCGTGCGTACACAGGGACCGGCGGCTGTTCGCTCCTTGCACCTGGCTGCTGTGACAGCATACCACCGCCTGCCTGCACACGGCATTGCTAGGGGATGCCCCCCAAATATTTACTCTCAACGTCTGGAGCTGTTGAGAGATTGAATGGTTTATGGAAATCATAATCTTCTGTGCCTTTGTTCTGGATAAAAAGAAGTTGAGGTAATTAGAGAGAGAAAAAAAAAAGTGATCTTTTTGCCTTCCCCATAGATTTACTCATTAATCCTTCCTGCCGTCACATTTTCCCTGTCCTTTCTTCTTCCTCTCAAATGTCATTACCTTCTCTCTTCTCTTTCACTTCTCCTTTGTCCTTTCCTAGCTTCTGAGCACCATTACTGTATTGAGCTATGAATAAACGGTAGTTGTTCCCAGTCGATCACAAATGCCACCCTGCACATATCCCTGCCTCCACAGAGTCTTCCCCTGCGAGCCAGGCAGATGGCAAAGTCATCCTCTTCTCCTGATGGCCTCCTCGGTGCCTTCTGAGGACCTGCAGGTGGCCACTGTTGTTCCCAGTACTCACATCATTTTTACTGGGAACTCTCAAATGGAAAACCACAGCTAAAGTTTACAAAAATCTGACTCTACAATCTCATTTCAGCTTTCGATTTCTTTTTCCAGCTGTGTCTGTTGCCCCACTCACATATATATGGAAACTTTACCTCTCTTCCCATCCACCCCTTCGGGGACAGGAGAGAATGTAACGAGGCATCAACAAGGAGCAGAGAAGTGACAAAATAATTCAAGATCAAGGGAAAAATAGATTCTTCCCTTCTTAGACTCCTTTCTTTTCTCTTGCCTCACCTGGAAAACTGGGGAGAAAAGACAATGTGACGGAATGGGAAAGTACCTCGACTTCTCAGATGAGAAGCAAATAAAATGTGAATAAATAGTGCTATTTGTAACTCCAGATGTAAAAATAAATATAAAAAAGCAAAAACTTTTCATTATAACCTCACCCCTCCCGTGCGATATATTCTGCTTCTGTAAGTGTTGGTTTGGGTGCAAATGCATGCTCTTACAAGTGAGTGGCCATGTTCCTGAGGTCAAAGCCATTGCCCAGTGTTCAAAACTGCCTTTCTTTCTCTCCACAGCTTAATGGCGGGAATCCTTGCAGGGATGCTTGCTCAGCATGACACAGATACCTGTGTCCGGATGGGTCTGCTTGCTGCAAGCTTGTCTCTCCGTTCCTATGAGCCCATTTCCCCAGAAATCAGCACTTCCAGCGTCAGCCAGGAACAAGTCAAGAGCAGGAGCTGGCCAGAGGTGAAGGTATGGAAGATGGACTAGGGCACCATGGCTTTCTCATCCATCACCTCCTTGCACTCCCAGCATTGCTGTTTCCAGGAACTGGGCCATGTTTTGAACTTTGAGCTCAAAAGCTGGCTGCTGACCAGAGGATTTAGGCTTTCGGTGCACACTACCTTTTGGAGGTAAAGTGTCAATGGTGACACCGATGGCATTTGGTGACAACTTGTATTGCACTGTTCATACTCATGTTTGTCTGCTGTTGTTTCCTCTTCTCTTTTTTTTTTTTTTTTTTTTGGTGGGTTACGGCAACCACAGCTTGGTTCTTCTGTCTACTGCCTGTTGATAGTTTACCTCACCTCCTGCTCCAAGGAGAACACTCATCTGGTTTTGGTCTTGAGTAAACCCACAGAGAAGGAGGTCCCAACTCAGGCTTCTTCTTCTTTGTAAAGAAAGTTTTCTGGTCTTTCAGACCTCCTGCTTCCCTGAACCTCCAGTTGTTCCTAGATTTTCTCCTGAGGGGATTTTCCTTTCCTCCACCTTGTGTCACTGTTGTCCATTATCATGGTAGCGCCTCTGTTGCTGACTCCCAGATCTTCAGGACCATGTCTCGTCAGGTGGGCCCAGCAGCAACATCCTCTCTTGCTGCTTACTCCTCGTTTATATCCAAGAAGTCCCCCACACACACCTCAGAGAGTTGGAGCAAGCCCCTCTCTCCATGCCTCTGTTTCTGACCACTTGGCAAACCACTGGGTATTTGACACAGAAAAGTTCCCACTCGTGGCCAGCTGGAGAGGAGCACTGGCAGACATGTGATCCTAACAGAGCACTGTGTGCCGGCACCAAAACATTCAGTCACACCTTCCCTTCCCTCCAGAACAAGTCTGGTACTGTTGCAGAAACTCAGGATAATGGCATTGTTTCCAGAGAGGAGGGGAAGCACAGCCCTCGTTTACAGGCGAACACACGAGCTGTGTTGCTCAAATGACTCTGCCAAGTTCACAGTGAGTCCACGGCAAAGGCAGGAACAGAGTAGAGATTCCTGACCCTGTCCAGGCTAGAGCTGCATGGTGATCCCTCTGCCTTTCATCCCACCAGCATCTTTATTAGCGAGGACATCTACACTTAGATCAATTTTATACAAGCTAAGTCTGGTCCACAGCCTTTTGACAATTGGATATCGTAGCCAGCTTGGCTATGGAAATCAGCTTTCTGCTCTTCTGTTGTGCGACGTCTCCCAAAGATAGTTCCTCTAGATGTCTTCTAGCCCCAGAGTGAGTGGCTAAACTCAAGGGTGGGAAGACACCAGCTCTGCCTCTGGTTTTTCAGTCTTACGCAGGACTGTTGGTGGCTGGAAGGGGACTAGCAGGGGATGGCAATGGGCCAGTGGCAGGAGACCTCTGTGTGGGTCTCAACAGGGATGCTTGTTAGCTCAAGGCTGCTGAGCTGTTCCCACATCAGAGGTAAGAAGAACAGTGATCTTGTGAACTCATCCCTGGTCCACAGGGGAATGCCCACCATGCAACTGCAAATGCCAAAATGATGTCTGGGGGAGGGCAGGATGGGGGCTCCTACATAGGCTTCGGGTACAGCGTCTGCAAAACAGCCTCCCTCTCCGTTACAGCCGTACAGCAGCTGCCACTGATTGCAGCGTCCAGCTTCATCCTTACAAACAGCCGTGCATGAAAACACCTGTGTTTTGCTAGTACACCTTTATTGTCTATACCAGAAAAATAATAGCAGATGTGTAGAAATCGTCTCTCTGGTCTCCTGCATGGTCTCCTGGCTTCCTTTTGCTCACACCCATGGGAATGGGCTGGCAGCTCTGCAGGAGAGGCTGCTGTGGTGATGGTTTTCTTCTTTAACTTTTGAGCCATGGCAGGACAGAGGGAACTGTCTCTCAGCTTTACACAGGCACAAAAACACTCACTACACCCTCCAGAGTCCTTCCGCCCAGGGATGGCAGGACCACAGACACCTTTTCACACTGGAAATCTGTCCTGGGAGCGGCCGGAGGCAGTGGAGGCTGCAGTGGCGCGACTGCTGCCCAGTTCTGCCCAGCTCTGTTAATTCAGAGCTATCTTCTGGCTGGAAGCGGTAATTGCATCCTACCCAAATGCTGTGTTTAAAGCCAGTGCTGACAGTCCCCCCTCAGCAGGTACACAGAACAATTCTGAACAAAAAGCGTCTTTCCTGCAGGGCTGTGCATGTGTAATTGTTGCCCTTTGGTGGACAAGGAGCCAGAACTCAGTGCAAAAACACTCTGGGGGTGACCCTGCCTGCTAGTAAGTGGGGCTGAGTGGAAGGGGATAGTCCCGACACTCGGGACTGTGACTGCAACCTTTCGTCCAAGAAGGTGCTGATGGGGAGGCCGTGAGGTGGTGGAGGGTGCCACCCCTTCCCCAGCCAAGAGAGGTGCCAAATACAGACAAGTATTAGGGAGCAACAACATCTCCCATGGAAGCCATGTGGAATGATGACCCCCCTCTCCCAACACGTGATGTGCGCAAGATGCAACTGCGGTCACCATGGGTAATTGGCCCACAGTTTGGTGAACACTGAAACTCATTAAAACTAATTTCCAGTGGAGTTGGGTCTTGGTGCTGGCTGCTTTTTGAACCTGATGGATAGCAAGTCTGGAGTACAGGCTCGCCCTTCTTTTCATATAGAGGTCACCCACTGGTGAGGACCCTTGACTGAGGAGCAGGTCCCTGGTATCTAACACAACACAAAAGCCAACCAAACCTTGGTCAAACAACTCTCCCATGTGGACTCTGCTCTTTAATAAGAAATGAGCTCCCACTGCAATGGGTGGAGGCATTAATTGGGTGTCTTCCCTCTACCCAGACCACTTTCACCAGGCTTGTAGCAACTCCTTCCCTCTGAGCCTGCCGCCTTTCCGTTAGATTTGGCTAAAACTGGGCGAAGAGCTGAGAAGGCACGAGGGGTGGGCTGGAGAACTGACAAAGCCGTATCACATCAGCGCTACCTCCTTAGGAACCCAAAATGAAAATATAATGGCTGCCTTTTCAGAAGCCAAAGGGACCTGCTTTGATCTTATCCACCCCCCACCCACACAAACATTTACCGGCAGCTCCCCCCCCTTTACAGAGACCTTGCTTGCATGCGATGTTTAGCTAAAAGACTCCGTGCTCGCAAATGAGAGACGCCGCATGCCCGTGCGCAGGCACGTGCGCACCCGCCACGTAGTGGGGACGGGGTGGCCATGGCAGGAGGGTGCTGGGGCGTTTGGGAGTGCAAGGGAGGGGCGTGGGGGCCCACACAAGCAGCCAGGTTTGCTCACAAGCCGGGAGGTGGGACACAGCAGGGGCGGGGGAAAAGGGCTGTGCCCCCAGGGTAGGTCCCTGCGCTATAAAAATGACTTTGGCTGCATCCAGCAGTAGGGAAGAGAGGCAGCTTCCACCTCCGCTCCTGCCTCCAACAGCATCGTCCGGCCAGGTGGACCCCAAGTTGAAGCCAGGCCCCGAGGATGAAGAGCCCAGCACTGATGGTCACCACGCTCCTCCTGGTGCAGCTCTCCTCAGCCCCAGCACCATCTGAGGCACTGGGGAGCCGGGCCGGTACCCCGGAGAGGCAGCCAGGAGCTGGGGGCAATGGAGAAGGCCCTCTGCTACCTGGAGATAGAGGGGACAACCTGCCCAGGCAGGGCTTGGAGGGGAGCCACCCCCTGGCCAGTGTGTGGGAGCTGGTGGGAGAGGCCCTTCCCGGCTCTGGATCCCCCAGAAAGGCCATGGCCAAGCCCCCACTGGGCAGCAGGGAGCAGGACCCCTCTGGCAAGCCCTGGAGGCTCCCACCACAGCCTTCCCGCAGCAGGAGCCTGGGGCTGAGCCACCACCTGAAGGGCTACGGGAAGTTCAACGGGGACACGGTAAGCACAACCCGCCCTTGGATAAGGGTTTGCACGGAGGGTTTGCAGCGGGACAGGAGTGAGGGGAGGCACCAGCCCCCCGCTCCTGACCCCGGGATCGAGCAGCTCAGTGAGCCCCTTTGGCTGAACCGTCTGCCAGGCATGGAGGGGCTGCACATAAGGGCATTAGGAGCACCTAACAAAGAGGATGGGGCCAAAGAAACGGGTCCTTCCCAGCTCTGTGGGTTCCTCCAGGGCAGGCAGGATGTTGCTGGCCCTTGGCACGTGTTGTAACAGGGAGCCAGCAGTGACTCTGGCAGGTCCGTGCAGCACAGAGACACCGAAACCAGGCAGGACAGCCCCAAAACGCACTGCCCCCGCTGCAAGGCAGGGAAAGGAAAGCATCCTCCCGGCAAGGCCCCGTGCCCTGAGCTCCCAGCAGTTTTACCACCCAAATGCTCGCAGTTATTTGGCTATACACCCACGCCAGGCACTCAAGGCTGGGGTTTCGGGAGAGCAGGACTGGAGGGCACCTCCCCTCCAGGCAGAGGGTTGTTGCACCTTCACCGTGCCCCATGGGCCGCTCCTGCCTGCCCTCACGTTGGCGGTATCCGCCTGAGCAGCTCAGCCAGCTCTCCGGCTTCAAAACCGGGTGCCCCGTGCACAGCTGAGCCCCAGCACCCCTGCGCAGAGCCGCGCTGCCCAGCAGTCCCCGTGGCACTGTGGGGACGTGAAAAGCAGATAGGACTGAGGGCAGCAGGAGCAGCTGCCAAGCGTGCCATTTCCCTGCAAACATGAGGTAGAAAAGCTGCTTTTGGGCCATTCCTCACGAGCCGAGCATGAAAGCGCCAGCCACAACATGGCCGCGCAGCACTGTTCGGCTTGCGGTGCAGACAAGGGTGGTGGGCAATGACAACCCCAAAACCCCATCTGGTGCCTGGTGAGGCTTAGAGCAGAGCCGACGGCCGTGCGCGCGGGCGGTGAGCAGATCAGGAGGCAAGCGCAGGTCTGGGTGCGTGTCCCAAAATGCCATGCCCGGGAGGTGGGCCGGGGGTACCCACCTGCGCCGCACAGGTGGCAGCCCTTCAGCCGTGGGGGCCAGCCACCTAGTGCACTTTCTGCCAAAAGCAGTAACGAGCTGCCCCTGAAACCACTTCGTCGGGCCCCGACTTCTCCAGCTCCTTGCATGAAGCTGCTGCTCCATAGCCTGGTGAGCAGCTTGTCCCACTACTGCAGGTTTTACTGCATTATTTTACCGTTTTAAATGGAAACCAAACATCCAGCAGCAAACGCTCATCCCAGTGTATCATGTAATCTTCTGCAACTTTGCTTGCTTTCTAACGAGAACCTCTCCAGCCTGCCCGTCTGGGGGAGATGAAGAGGCTCTTCTGAGCTCATTTCACCCCCAGCCATCGCACCGCTGTCAGCTGGAGCGTGCCGGAACCAACAGCCCCTGGCAAGCGTGGTCCTGGGGGGGGCTAAACGACTGACTAACCATCCGTGGGGCATACACACTCCAAAAGGAAACCTTCCGACTTCACGGGAGGCTGCTCCCGGGCAGCCCAAGCCTGCACAGAAAGTATCTCTTCCAGCCTGTGTACGGCACAGGTTCCTCGGGGCCGGGGCTCTCAGCAGCGTGAGCGCAGAGCGATGACACGGCTGTGGCTGGGAAGGGGTCCCAGGCCAGGGCTGGGCAAGGCTGGATGCCGGCATCGCGGCCACCTCTCTCCCTCCTCCTGCAGCACTCCTGCCACGGCATCCAGTCCCAGCCCTGCCAGAAGCCCTCCGACTGCAGCGGCTGCCTGGGGCTCTACACCTGCAAGCTGCCCACCGGCATGTGCCACCTGAAAGCTGTCTCCAGGCAGAGAGGTAGGTTGCAAGCTCCCCGGCCGCTGGCACTGGGGACCCCCACACACGGCCACCCGCAAGCACCGCCCTTCGGCTACACCCCTCCAAACCCAAACCTGACCTACCCTGTGCAGAGCAGGGTCTCGTCCCCTAAACTTGGCTGCACAGGGCTCTCTGCCTGTCCTGCCGGCACTGGCCACCGTCAACAATGAACGGACAACTGTATGGTGAATGGGACCTTCCAATAAAATTCTGCAAGAGCTAGGATTTGCTCGGCACCCTGAGCCCTCCCAGGATGCCGACAGCCCATGTGGGGAAGCTAAGGAGGGGAACGGGGCTCAGGGTTGGCTTGGGAGTGGACAAGCGCGGCTTTCCCAGGCATCACGGGCTCCCAGCCCCACAATGCTGCTCGTGTCAGCCTGTGCGAGCTGTCCTGGTTCTCCAGTACCCCTCAATATATCCACACTGCCCCCGGACTGGCCTGTTGCCTCACCATGTTTGTCTACACCTGCACACACATGGTCATGGAGAAGAAACTCATCCAAGGCTACCGAGCATACGGACCCCAGCTCTGGTGTGGGAAACCCTTGGTTGTGGGACATAGGCAAGTATAATGTTCTGGGTATATATAGTGTAGATAGCGTCTGCGTGTATGTTTATAGTATATAGGGTGTACCCAGTATATGTGCTCTGTTCACACAGTCTCCTCCGGGCATCTGCTGTTGGCAGCCTCCACGGAAGCGCACATGGACCCATGGGCAGACCCAGCACAGCCAGGCTTACGGCTTTTCTTCGCAGGTGGATTCCTCCAAAGCATCCAGAGACCCGAGGGGCACAGGGTCCCGCTCATCCCGGTGCAACACGGCTCGACATAAAGCTGGAGAGGCTGTCCTGCAGCTGGAGACCAACGCTTTCTGTCCGAGTTTCATTTTAAATCCTTAATGACACAGCTGTAAATGTTTCTTTCACTGCATGAGATGCCGCTGTTTTTTAACACACCCCTCCACCCCTGGATTTTGTACACCATGTAGGCTTGATTCCGGCTTTCCTGAGAGCTGCCAGCAAAAGCACCGAGTGGCCAGAGCCCTGTGCTGGCAGAGCCCACTTGGAGCCGCTGCATGAGACAAACGGGGCTCTTTTCACAACCTATTTTGATTTGAGCGAGTAGGATGTTGCAGCAAAAGCTGCCAGTATCTCGGCATGCTCACGTGCGAGTTCAAGCTGAGCTAAGGAGCCTGTCAGCATCGGGCAGCCCAGGAAACCCTCCCAGCAATTCCCTGTGGCTCCCGCCGAGGAAGGCGAAGTCCCACGCTGTTGGAAACGTCACTTGAGAAGGGGAATGTGGAGCCCCCGGGGACAGGCTTGGCAGCGGGGGACCACGTGGGACACCTGCTTCTGGAGGCCTGAGCTGAGCCACAAGATCAGCTTCATTTTGCACCCCACAAAAGCTTTGCAGGCATCCTGGCCGCCTTCGCATGTGTGGGTGCATCCCAGCTTTGCAAAACCCCATTTTGCTACCATTAAAAACACCTTTTAGAAAAAGAACCAAAACACAGCATTCGCTTTCACCTTGAACTCCACTGCAGTTCCCTTTGGCGGGCCACCACCCGCCTCCTGTGACAGCCTAGGCGTTAAGTAGTGCCAATTTTGCTCAGCGTTTATGGTGCTCGCCGCAAAATCACAGAGGGGTTGAGGTGGGAAGGGATCTCTGGAGGTCATCTGGGCCAACCCCCGGCTCAAGCAGGGCCACCTAGAGCCATCTGCGGCCACCTAGAGCCATTTGCCCAGCTTATCTGGTCCCCAGAGAGTGGCACATGTCACAGGCATAACAAGCCCCATCACACTGGGAGCCAGCGAGGCACCACCTCTCCAAGCGCTCACCCCTCCGCCCGCCCAGCTGCCCACTCCTACCACCACCCATCACAACCCATTTCCTCTGTCCTTAACCACGGCAAAGGAAGAGGCTGCCACTGTAGGAAACTTTGGAAACGCAGGCTTCAAAAGATTCACAGAGCAGCACGGGACCCACAGCTCCCCCTCCATTACCAAGTGGAGGTGAGCTCCTCTGAACCCCACTGCTGGTCAACACGGCCCTCCCGCCTGGGAAAGCCCACTGACCACAGGGGCACCCGGACCACTTTCAAAACCGCTGCCAGCCCTGCGTAGCAGGTACTCGCACGCGGCTCTCACCCTGCAACCACCCGACAGCTGGGGAAGAGATTTCCCTTCGGGCCATAGCAGAGCTGCCCTCTGGCTTCCTCTCTGAAGAGCGGAGGAGAACCAAGGATGCTCCGGCTGCTCTGGACTCTGCCCTCACAAGCTGTGCAAGGGAAACGGCTTTTGCACCAGTTGGAAACAGCCCTCACCGCCACCCTCAACCTCCACATGCCCGCCCTGCCACCTCCTCACCTCTCCTCCCCACCAAAAGAGAGGAGAGGCGAGCAGGAGGGGAGCAATGGCAGGCCCTGCATCCTCCCCAACCGGGAGCACAGAGGCAGCAGCAGGCACGCTCCCCTTGCCTGCTTCCTACTGCGCTCCCCAGCAGCAACAGCCAAGACGGGAGAGGAGAGCCCGTCTGACCTTCGGCAAGTGGGTCTCCCAGGCGAGACCCTGCAGGTGAGCTCTGCTTTGGGCTCTCCCTGCAAGCAGCCAGGCAAGGGAACGGGCCACCCGGGGTTGTGAGGCTCACGGGGAAGATGAGGGCTTGGCCAAGCTAAGGGCTCAGCTGCTAGATGTCCTCTCCGGCTCACGCTCGGTGCCTGGTGGGCCGGTGGGCAGACACAGCTCGTCCCCCTCTCCAAAATACCAAGGGTCCACACGCCTTTGAGACCACTTGTTTTTAATTACACTGCGTAAGAAAAGGCCTCTCCTCATGCCAGGACCCCCTGGCACAGCCACCCGGGGAGCTGGCTGGCCTGTCAAGTCCTCAGTAGGTTTAGTGGTTCCCCCCTCACCCCTCTCCCTTGCTTGGAAGCTCCTGGTCAGTCCACATCATCCCTGCAGCCCGCAGCCTCCTCGCTTTGCAGAGACCTATTTCCACACCCCCCTGTTCCTCCCCTCCTCCGTGCTTGAGCTTTGCTTGCTCAGTGGCATGGGAGTCCCCGCTTTGGCCTCCGGCAGCACCAGGCGGAGAGAGGAGGCAGGGCAAGAGTCATCGGTTAATAATCGTTCTAACCCCGATATAAATAGAAAAAAATACAACAAAACCAAGAATTGACTAGCTAAGAGATCCAATCCGCTGGGACGCCTGCAATATGCTAGTGCAGAGTTCAGAGAGTGCTTGGTCCAGTGCATGGTACTGTAGATATCCAGAAACCTGTCCCGGCATCCCTGCAGCCATCAAATCTTCCTGCGGCACCACACGTCTGTGTGAGCGCGTCCTGGCTGTGGTCAGCTCGCCCAAGGCTATCGGCTCCCGGGAGCAGGCTGAATGGGAACGGTTGATAATAGTCTGGTTTATTGCTGTTAAATGGTAAAGCCATTCTCTTCTGTGGAACGAGGACGTGCTTTTTGCTCTTACTTTTTGTGGAGAAATTTCATTTTGCTACCTGGAGAGACAGAGGGACAGGACAATGGGCTCCCCACAGGGACAGGCAAAACAAGCGTCACTCTCCCCGCCACCACCGGCCAAGCCAGCCTGTGCAGAGCATCGCCCCTGCTGCCAGCCCTGGGTCCTTACCCACAGCTGCCTGCCCTGCAAAGCTGAAGCAGGTGCCTGCAGAGCGGGTCATACCTCTGCCCCCCGCCCCCGGGAGCAGCGCTGTGGACTGGGACCCTGCAAGCCCCCAGGCATACATTCCAGAGCCCATTTGCCTGGCGGTCCTGGCAGGTGAACTGAATGTATTACTAAGCTCCTCTGGCCAGAGTGTGTGTGGGTAAGAGGCAGGGCACACCGGACCCGCAGACACTGCTGCTCGTAAATGGCCAAGAAAAGACAAGAAGGCCGGGGATGTGATCTGAACAGAAGATCGAACTCTCTTAGTCATGGTGTCCAATGACTTAAGGACATCTAACCTCAGTCTGGAGCTCCCATCTAGCCCCTCTCACAGTGGAAAATGGATTCAACCTTAGGATACTCCTGGGCGATTCCCACCACTGATCCCTCAGGGCAATCCTGAAGGCCATGGAGACTATGTCACTTCCCCATGAGGAACTGCACCCACCGCCCCCAAGTCACTGGTTGCTCCGCTGCCTCCTCAGACCTGCCCATCTCCTTTGGAAAACACAGACGTAGCTCACGGCCCAAACTTTGGTTCTCCACCAGCCTTCAGAGAAGTGGCAGATCAGGGGGCAGAGCCAACAGCGTGCCAGAGTGGGGATACATGGCCAGGCACTAATCACTCAAGGCTCAGAGAACACGCAGCCACTAGCAGAGTCCTGCGACCCTTCAGCAGCTTCTCTGCTGCCAAACCTGAAGGCAACAAGAAGCCCAAGCCTCCTGAGAAGCCAAGGGTTTTGCTGGTTCCTTACCTAGGCCTTTCAGGAACCTATTGACTCCACTCTGCTCCCCACTGGGAAGTGTTTCCAAGTACTCCTGAGCCCGTACCTCAAACAGACCTGTAGAAAGAAAGAAGTCAACAACTTCTATTTTGCTTCCCTATAAATAAAAGTAAGAATGCCGATCTGAAAGCATATTGTCCCTGCTTACCAATAAACTGCTGCACACGAGAGGGAACAACTCACCCCACCTCCTCCACCAGCTGAGCCCCGGCTGGGACAGGAGCTTTGGTGCGCCTCCTCCCTCCCCACTGCAAGGCTGACAGAGCTTTTGTACCTCGCACAGGGAGAGACAAAACCTCCCTTCATTCTGTTCCTAACACAGTTAAGTCCAGAAAGTGAGATCATCTGGGGAATCGTCACGTAGGATTTACCACGCTGCAAAACCTCTTTTACTCAGCCACCTATCCAAGTGTCCACCGCTCATTAGCGCTTGGGAGGAAACTGCTTAGCCAGCACTGAGTAGCAGCAGGGATGAGAAACTTCGGCTGCCAGTAGAGCTCTTGGGACTATGGGATAACAGGAGTGAAAAAACAGAAGCGGCTCTGGGAAGGACATGTGCATCCATATTTTCTACTAGCCAAAACAGCCATAACCAGTCCAGCTAGTTCTTCCTCTAGACACGAGAAGGGAATGTGAGGGACTGCAAGAATAAGTCATTCCAGCAGTGTACTGTGACAGTCCTGATGGGAATTCAGCACAGAATAGAGAGGCACACACATGGAGGATACTGCTTATGTCCCTTACTGCAGCGGTGAAGGGTGCCTGAAACCCCAACCTTAATGAGAAACTACCAGAGCACACGCAAAAAGCCCCTGTTCTCCAGCAGCCAGTTCCCATGCACTGTGCAAACACTATGTCTCACCATGCTCCTATGAGGCAATGCTCCCCTTTGGGAAGATAAGGAAACAGAGACAAAAAACCCCCAAAGGACTTCTTGAAGGCCACGGAGGGATGTCAAAACAAACCATCAGCTGGTGCTAGTGTCTCCCTACCACATCCCTCCCAGTGTCCCCACACAGACACTGCAGCCTCCAGCCACGGTGATGGGGATGGAGCTGGCGGCTGGTGAGCACCTCCTGGCTCTCATAGGAGCAACAGCGGAGTTTCCACGACTGCAGAGCCCAAGCAGAGCCCCTCACCTTTGACCCCCTGCTTCCGCAGCTCCCGCTCCTGAATGAAGCCCCCGAACATCTGCGTCTCCATGAAGACCTCCAGGAAGCGTCGGAGGCTCTTGGAGGAGACGGACTTGCGGAAAGCCTCGCGCTGCAGGGTCCGCTCCTCTCGCTCGGTGGGGGTCAGGAAGAGGGAGTAGTGGCCCACAATCTCCACAAAGAAACGGACAAAGGCCTCGGACACCACCTCATTCAAAGGGCTGGTCTCTAAGGCGAAAAGAAAGAGGCAGCAGTGAGGATAGTGCTCTAAGAATGTGCCAGGAAAAGCCCTAAGCACAAACTCTCTGGCTTTCTTAAGATCTAGCCTGAGCAGAAAAAGCTGCTCAAGAGAGCATCCTAGGAAGTGCTTGCCATGGAAGAGGAATGGCTGCTACTACTTTGAAAGCCACCAAGATTTGTCTTGGCTCCCCTGTAACCAGAAGATGCCTATACTGCTCCCCAAAGAGCTGTCTCAGCCCCGTTGCCTGTAAGCCACTTGGCCACCTCTGAGACTGCAGCTCTGTGGGTGGACTGTCTCCCAGAGGAGCGTGCATCACTCACGCGGTCAGCAGCAGAGTGATGCCTATGGGACAGCCCCGCCGCCCTGGCCGCTGACAGGAGTACAGGTGTTCCCTGGAGCCGTAAGGGAAGGACAGACAGAGCCAGGAAGGGGTCAGTACTGTTTCTTTTCACACAAAGAGAATTGCTGCTGGGGCAATGGAATATTTAACAGGGCTTCAAACAAAATCCTCACCTACCTTGAATTTCTGTGGTGTTACATTCAATACAAGCCTAGTTCTCCCCTAAGAAGCGACAGGAGAAAAAGGGGCAGGAAGAGGCATGGTTTTAAGCTGAAAGGCACCGTGCTTTACCCTGCTTGCCATTGACAGGGCCCTCCTCCTTGTCACTCGCCAGCTCATTCCTCTGCTCCAAAATGTGCTCTAGGGCAGCCTGCAGCTTGCGGGGCAGGATGGAGTCCTCATCTTCCATCTGCAAAACACAGCCACCTCTTCAGGGCCTGGAGCCAGGACACTGCCCTTCTCCTCACCAGCTCCTATCCTGTCCCCAGCACGGCAGGGGGAGCACTAAAAATGAACTGTGAGGAGAGGAAGGGGGAGCGGGAGAAGGCGTAATATGTTTGGCACGTTCCCAGCACCTCCCAGTGCAGGACTATCAAGAAGCACGAGAGGCAAGAGAAAGGGGGTGTCTCGTCCCAAATATTCTCCTATTCTGGAAGAATTTCAGGTGTCTGATCCAAGCAGCTACCAGGCAGTGCTCACCTGTGGCCCCACCGTCTGCCTGCGAGCACCCGCACCACCACAAAGAGGACATATCCGAACAATGCTGGCGTGCAGCCAGCTGAGCACAACCCCCTGCTCAGCTCTGCTCAGGCACTGGTCGTGTTACGGAGGCGTAACGACTTCCCATAGACCAAGAAACTGCCAGTGACTGTGTGCAAGCTCCTGCCAGCCCTGGCTGAGAGAGCGTGATTTAGCTTAAACCTCCAAAAGAGAGGTGCAAGGCAAAGCATTTCCCTGCAACTAAGGCAGCTGGCAAGCGAGAACACCAAAGGAGTGGCCTTCACCCACACGTGACTCCCTGCAGCAGGAGGTACGCTTGTCCCATCCCACCCATGGGACCTGAGGCATGGCAGAGACCACGCAGCCAGCACTGCTCAGCGATCTGCCAAAGAGCTCGGGGGCAAAAATAGCTCCCCAGGCCAGGAACACGTTTGCTCGTCTATCCTCTTCCCTTCAATATCCTGCTCCTCCTCTTCAGGACAAAGGGAAGTAAAAATCAGCAGGCAATCTCATCTGTAGAGCAACTGCTAGGTTCCCATTTACCACCTACTTGTGACCCACCCAGTGCAAGGAGTGAGGAATGACAAGCTCCTCAGGCAGGAAGGGATTTGAAGGAATCATCAAGGCTCCCTTCCCCACTCCGGGCTGGGTATTTGGTAGGAGCTGGACTGACAGACACAGTCTGGAAGAGCTCGCACTGCTCCCCAGCAGACAGTGCTGCGCTGAGGCTTTCCAGCTCTGCCCTCAGCCTTACAGGATGCCACTTAAGAACCCGCAGTGCTCAAGTGCCACTGTTTCCCCTCTTGAAAAAAAAAAACAGAGGGAGAGATAACGCACAACGATTCAGTCCTCAACAGCTGTGGTTTGGGACTCTCACGTTACATACGTACACAGCAACCCCTGTAAGAGTGCCAACCATGAATCCTGCATCAGTTTGCATGGGGAGTAAGTGAGCCAACCAGCCAGGCAAGTCAGCGCACACAGATGGAGGTAAGATGTGGTGGAAGAAGGGGACAGAAGATGAGCACCACGAAATAGCTCTGCTCACCTGTCTCAGAAACCGGTTATTTACAAGGTCAACAACGAGGACCTAAGAATGAGAGAGCAAGAAGAAAAAGGGCAAATCATTATTTCCATCACCGGAGTTTATCTTAGTCTTTAACTGCTCTAGAGGAAACACTTCGGCCCTGCCCCTGCTCCTCCTACCCACCACCACAGCTGGAGCAGGCACCCAATCTGACCCCAGAGCAGAGCCCTTGTTGTGGCTTTCCAACATGTCACCGCAAACCACAGAACAGCTTGGACAGCAGGAGGCTGTGCTCCGAGCCCAGCCCACCGCTCCTCACTGCCACGTTGGGTCAGAACTCCGTCTTTTCGACCCCTACACAGCACCGCTGTCCCCTGGGTGGGCAGGGAGGGAAATGCCTCCCTGACCACGTTCAGCCTTGCTGCGTTCACCCTTGTGCACCATGAATCCGGTTCTTAATTATTTATTCTTTTCATTAGGCACCTGTGTTAATTAGAGGGGCAGCTATCCTTGCCAATTGGTAGCCATCACACTTCAAGCCTGGCAGACTTTGCACTTAGCCCCTAGGCAGCACTATGCAGAAAACAACAGAAACTTTAATAAAATCATCTCCTACCTGCAGCAGCCTCACGGTGGGAGATCCCAGGCCCTCGCCTTCCCAAGCTGCGGACAAGGCAGAGTGCAGCCCTCTGCCTCCCTGGGGGATGCCCACCTCCTCCCTCACCCCACGCTTGCAGGAGCCAGAGTACGAGTCCTTGGCTCCTTCAAGCCGCCAGCTGCCAAGGCAGACTCTCAAGAGCAGCCTTTCTGGGACAGGAGACAACTCAGCCCACTGGAAGCAACTGGGAGCAAGGCTGTGGTGCGGGTGCATGGCTCACCTCCTCCACCGGGAGCTCCTTCAGGCGGGGCAGGGAGCTGGAGAGCAGGCCGATGAGGAAGGGGGTGGGCGAGCACACGATGTCGATCATGGAAGGCGGCAGCACGGGGATGTAGGTGTGCTGCCAGGTGAAGGGGTACAGGAGCGCCACCGTGGCATGGCAACACTTGGAGAGAGTGCTGGAAAATGAAACACAACCAAGGCAATGGCCGGTCAGGAGATGAGCGCCGCTTCCTAGAAATGAGGGCTCTTTCAATTGTTCCCTGATTGATCTCTGTAATTACTAAGGGCTTTCCCAAACTTCTGACCCCATTTTTCAGCTTCAGGAGCCGTGATGTGTAACAGGAGCCCATGTTTCGAAAGACAATCCTGACCCACGCGCATGTGACAAGAGACAGGTTCCACTTAATCCAGCATCTGCTCCTCCGGTGCCCTGACAGGAAATACTACACGGACGTGGGATCTTCCATGCCACTGCCTCTCATTAAGAGAAACAAATTTATTCTCTTTCATGGGAAAGCCATGGGTCTGAATGCACAGGGGCTATACTGTCTAGCAGAGACAGCACACAGCCGTGGGACATAGAAGACGGCTCCACCACTACAGCAGCTATCTGCTGGGCTGCACTGTGGCCCACGTACCTGCTGGCCATACTCTTGGCCTTGTCAGCGCTGCTGGAGAGCCTGCTTGGATCCCCTGGCAAAGCCCTGGGCACAACCTGTAGCCACAAGGTCCCCAGGTGCTCCTGCAGGTCATTCCACCCCTGCCCCTTGGCTTGCTACCTGTGCAGGATACATGCTTTGGCTTTGGGCAACCCTTGGCAGCAGTAATCACATGCCAACGGCATGCTTTTCTATCAGTCCCAATCATACAGATAGCTCCTAACAACCGTGCTGGAGCATGGAGGAAGGAGAAAGGTAGCGGTCTCCAGCCAAGCCTATCCGGGCACCCTGCAGCCTGTGGGGCCTGCCAAGGCTGCTTGGAACCACGGGAGAGTGAAATCCCGGGAGAGGAGCACATAGCCAGCCTCTGCAGGACGCTGCCCAAGGCTCGCGGGACCGCAGCCTTCCTTCTTCACCCTTCAAATGCCACCAGTGGCTCGGCTGTAAGCGCCTTCGCTGACAACTTCCAAAAGGGTCCGTCCAGAAACCCCATCAGCTCTCTGGCAGGAGGCAGGCAAGGTCTGCAGTCAGACACGGCAGAGCTCGCCACAGGGCACCAGTTACTCATCTGTTCCAGGTCTGGAAGCATTTGTACGCACCAAGGGAGGGGGAAGGCTCGCCACTATAAACCCTGAATATAACGTCATTTTGTTTTACTAGCATCCAGGTCTCAGAAGGCTGGAGGAGGGGAGGGAGGCTGGTGCGGCCGGGAGGATTCGCGTCGCTGAGGAAGGACGCGCAGCTGGCTCCTGTTAAACTCCACGGGGGAATTTACACTCGGCAACCCGGATCTGGCAGTTATTGCTGACTTGAGAAGGGTTTGATGGGTGTGGACTCGAATTCACTCTGTAAAGAGAAGCCTGCTTTCCCCCATCACCCCCTGCTCCAGCTAAGTCTGCTGGATTTGAATCCCTGTGCTGTAACACTAACACACGCTGAGCTGGGCTACAGCTGGCTGGCTTCCATCAGATAAGTTCACTTTAGCAGAACATGATTACGGTTGCTGGGACATCAGTGTGACCATATGAAGTAATCAGGCAGTAAACATCGCTAAACACATGACGCTTTTTGGAGATAAATAAATCCCAGGGGAGAGGCTGGAATCTGTTTAACGTGAGAATTTTATCTAGGACTGCAACAGGTAGGGAACGGGCACTTGCCGGGGACACCTGGGACGTGTCTGCTGGGAAAGTCTCTTCACAAGATGGAGACAGTTTCCTCTCCCTGCACTCCCAGCGGCTTGTCTTTTCTTGAGGGGATACTCTATAAAACCAGAGGACCCTTCAAAGGCTGTGGCACAGACTGGTAGCTTTAAGCTGTTAGATGGGACCCCCCCGCCCCGAGTTCCACATCCTTGCTTAAGAAGGTCTTAAGGTATCCCCCTCCCTTCTCTCTATTCATTCCTGCTGGCTGCCCCTCTGTTGCTTCTCTCAAGCTGTGAAGCTGTGCCTGCCCTCATCAACATGCCCATGTCTTGCTGTATCTCCCACATATGCAAGGTAGTTAATGAATTTGAGAGAAACAAAATGAAAATATTGAGAAAACAGAGCTAGTAAGAAACAGGAACATTTACCCCCCCCCAAAAAAAAAAAAAACCACCCAGAAAAAATGTGGGAACAATATCAGAGTACATTATTTTTCTTGTATCTTTCATACAAGCTAATCTTGAAAGGAACTGCAACAAAAGTGAATGAGCCACCTTAGAAGTGCACTCCAAGTTAATGAGATCCCTTAAAAACTGCCTCCTTTGAGGTGGTGTTACTTGTACACCCATACATTTCAGGCCATGTCAGCAGAAGCAAAAGCAGGAGCCTCTCTTCCCCTCCATTACTGTAGAGCCTTTACAGACAGCACTTGAACACCAAGGGAAAGGATCTCTGTGATGCCAGGCAGCTCCACAGAGGAACAGTGAGCAGCTGAAGTATGTGGTTATTTATGGCATGGTGAGATATTCCGGCATGCTGTCTCCTACTACATTTATGGTGGCTTGCTCTTCTCTCAACCCTGCTCTCACATCCCAGCGAGTACACATGGTACGTGAGAGATTAAGTGGGAGGAAAGATGGCTGAGGTCCAGTTAGTGGAAGTCACAGACAGAGCTGTCTAAGTCTGAAATTGTATGCACCACGCAGTGGGAAGTAAAAAAGAAAGCTTCCCCTTCCACCTTTCCATCTGTGAATGCCTGATCACCTCCAGGATAAATCCTAACTATCTCTGCTCTGAAACATTTGTCACTATGGAAGGCGTTTTCAGGGAACAATACTGATAGGATTGAGGTCTAGGTGAGCCTCTTCTGAAGGCAGAGGAGTTCAGAGATGGACACAGAGGAGGTAACACTGCGGTATCTCTTCTGCTTGTGATTCAGCCAGACCTGTTCTGCAGATAGCCTCAGGGAGCTGCAGCTTGCCAGGAGCCCAGCAGAACCTCAGCCCTTCGGAATGACTCAAGCATAAGCTCCCTCCTTCTCTTGCATGCGGCACTGCAACAAGCACTAAGGGACTGCTGATTCACACCACGGCTACTGAGCCTTGCAAAAGAATCCAGTATAATAAATTCCTTTTATGCCATCTGTGCAACCGTGTGCTCCTCAGCCAGCGGTGATGGAGGAGACTGCCTGAACTACATCGCAGTCGTAATACAGCAGGTACCCCTCTGTGCAGAAGGCGAATACGGCCACTGAAGTTCCGGGCGCTGCTCCAGCTGGATGCCTCTTTCTGTGAGATCTGCATGTCCCTTAACACAATCTGAACAGTTTAATGCACTTGCAAAGCACTATTTATTTCAGTGCCCGTCAGCCCTTCGAGGGCTCTTGTACCAAACAAGCAGTCAATGACTTTGGGTAGCTATAGCCAGTGTCCCTACTGAAATCCTGATATGCCAGGACGTAAGCACCGTAGCCACAATGACGACTGCTGCCATTGGAGTAATACTGACACGGGATGCCGTGTTTTGCTTGGAGATGCCACCAGGAATGAAGAGATCTACCCAGTGTGACTGCAGTGCGTTCTAGGGGGTGCCATGCACTACTCTCAGGCAACAGAAGTTCAACGCCAGTTGTTCAGATGGGACAGGGACACCGCTTTTTTTAAGGCTTTTGGTTTCAGCAGCTAATCCTTAAAACACTGCGGGTCTTTAAAGTACACTTTCAAGATCCTGAGCACATTTTCATGGGTTCATTCAGCTTCCAGTAGGGATCATGGCTGAGCTGCATGTCTGATGTCACTTGCACGGGAGCTTGCAAGAGAGACTGAATGAGATATCACTAGTATAGTGGCTAAAAAGTAGCAATGTACACAAAGAACCGTGTCAGATCTCTCCCCAAAGGGCTGATTTGGATATAGACCAACACACAGATCTCTCCGGCTGAGCACTCCCTTGGTCAGAACAATGACATCGCAGCAATTTGTGACATTTGTTTGCTCGAACAACAGGCCTTCCCACTACAGAGCATCCCATGCAAAAACCTATCACACAGCACCCTATGCAACTGCTGCTTCTTGGTAGTCACCTTGAACAGCAGTGGCCAGTACCGAATCTGCACACAACAGCTGCAACTGCACAGAAACTCTTCTTCCCTTCCTGGCAAAACTTGCTTGACTTGCTCTAAAAAGACACCCTGACAACTTGCAACAGCTTCTAAGAAAGGATACCGGCTGCTCAGTTTGGTTGCTTTCCTCCCAAACTTTAGACTGACTATAGGGTTTCCAGCTTTCCACTCCAAAGGCAAGCACCTATGCTAAAATGCCTCCCAAGCTGAATCCCTCTTTGACTTCAGGCTACTTCATGATTTCTGAAAAACACTATTGAATCAATCAGCCTTTTGGAGTCTAATGCCAGGAAGCCCATGGTTCCCTGAACTAACCAAACTGCTGAAAATCTGCTGGCATCTGGCAATTTAAGACAGTTTGATTACATGTTTTTTTCTTTTCTTTTTTATAAGCTCTGCTACAGTAGGATTCATTTTACAAACACCTTTGGATTTCTGACAGTGTTTCACATCTGGATTTACTTATGATGGATCACAGATCTGGTTTACAACATCTAACAGGCACGGGAGCTTCCAAACTTTGCCCCGTGACTTTGCACAGCATTGCTGCAAATCCCACCAGGACAACGCCAAGTTCCCCCAGCTGTGGGGACCGTCACTGCCTCCCACTGACGTGGCAGGTTAGTGCAGGTGAAGGAGGGAGCATTAAGATACTCTGAAGAAACAACGCTATTATCTGACATCCAAACTTCATCCTTAGGTTTCTTCATCCCTAACCACAACACAAAAAGGAGAAGTGTGGGAGGCTGGGATTCACAGTCCCAGATTTGTTTCTGTAGCACATGGAAAAGGCTTCTTTTTGATGATTAATTCTTTTACTGGGGATGACCACATGTAAAGTGTCTACTCCAATTCTTTCAGATCTGCCGTTGATAACAATGACCACTTCGTGTTGTTGACACAGCTGTGGTTTCTGGCACGGACAGAGCCAATTGCTCGAGTTGGTCAGATCCACAACAGGCTTTTGAGATCTGGAAAAAGGGCGCCTTGATTTTAAGCCCGTCCAAGTTTTCCCGATTTAAAAAGCTCTCTGAATCTAACACATCTCCCTCTCAGGCCAGCAAAAACCGCCAGCTCAAGGTACCTTCTGAAATCAGGCCACTGTTATTTGGAAGGTGCCTTCTAAACTATTGGTCTTCAGTGCCTTGAATTGCGTGCCAGGCGGCATCACTTGGAAACAAAAGCAGCTCTCCTGTTGCAGTGCCTAACCCGTGCCACGGCCTCCACTGCCCCAGGACTAACGTTTACAGTGCAGAAGCGAACAAAAGCTAAGGGAGACTACACAGACCAACAGTTTTAACAAAGTCATTTTCCTGGGCTGCGAGGCAATGTATACTCCAGTTTCCAT
>VZTL01002625.1:48838-98537 GCA_013400535.1 Scopus umbretta | reverse complement strand
GGGGGGGGGAGAAAACCACCACCCAAAAACTAATAAACCAAATTCTTTCCTTTTCCGTTGCCAAGCTTTGGATTGACAGGTCTTTAAAAAACACTCAATGTTCATTCTAAAGATGGAAAAGACAAAGTATTTCACTTGCTGTACACTTGTTAGATGCATTTTTTGGCTCCGCTTGAAAACATTTCACAGTTCTCACAGTATTTGGCAAGAGCCCTTTCAGCTTTATTTTCCCACAGACTAATTTTATAGCAATTAAAAGATATAAATAAATTGCATACATCATTTTCTGTCACTCACACCCAGACACACGT
Organism: Scopus umbretta; assembly: GCA_013400535.1. Classification (NCBI taxonomy): domain Eukaryota; kingdom Metazoa; phylum Chordata; class Aves; order Pelecaniformes; family Scopidae; genus Scopus; species Scopus umbretta. Next base: position 98,226 of record VZTL01002625.1, on the reverse strand, counting down.
TTCCACACATGTACAGATAGCTATTGATAGTGCTCACAAGAAGAACTGCAAAGATGAATCATAAAAGTAATTTATGATTCATCTTTCGCAATGTCACCTGCACTCTCCCCGTTAATCCATCTCAGCTGGATTATTTCTAGCATACCTAACCTCTGAGCAGTTTCCAACAGCTGCTTTTATAGGTTTTTTTCTTCTCTTAAGCTACTGCCAAAAAGTGTTTCTTTTCTTTCTTCTGAAATTGGCATTTTCACCCCTAAAGTAAATACTACTTAATATTCCTTGAGTTCAATGTGTTCCTGTCCCAGGAAAAGCATCATTTGGACAGAAGAGCCTGTATCTACAATACCACCAACTTTCAAAACATGGAACTTCCACCAACAAGTAGAAGTGACTGTTCACCTTAGGAAAGGCGCACCAATCCAGTGCATTCAAGTCACTGTACTGGATTAAAATACAGTAGTTTACTTAATTTTTAGGATCATTTTCTTTGTTTTATGTTTTTAAAGCCTTTACAGTCCTTTGGGGTAATTTTCAATTTTTTTCTCCACAAAAAATGAGCCAGAGAAACTTCACATTTTGTTACAGGAAAAGAAAAAGACTCTCCTGAAATTCCTCAGAGCAAGGTCTTCTTGGAAACATCAAATGTTAACAGTCTTGTAGAGAGCTGGCAAATCTATGGTAAATATTTGAATCTGAGCCCTGCGACCTAACAGACCCTGGATCTTTAAAACGTGACAATTCTTTTTTTCACAGAAGAAAGCTGTTTATGGTATATTTAGAGATTCTAGAAACCGTGACTCTATTGCTCTCTCCCATTCTCTTTTACAGGCCTGGGCAGTTGGACTCATTCCTAAGGACCCTGGATATAGTGACAAATGATACAGGGGGGAAAAAACCCACCGAAACCCACTGAAGTACTTTGAATTAGAGATATTCTGTAACACACGCCATGCTCAGAACACATGCTGGTGTGCTGTCATATCAAGATGTGACAGGAAAAGATCTGGTAAATAAAGGTTCACTCTAAAGTGATGCCTTCAAAAAAAAAGAAGTTCCCTACCATTTACTCTTACCACCCAGGCCTCATACAGAGATTACAATGTCATCTGTGTCCTTAACAGATTTTCTCAGAATGTAAAATTTGTCATACAAAGGAGGAGAAAAACCTTTGAAAACAAAGCCTGTCATCATAAATTATCCCATAAATCATAAATGCTACATAGAAATAGAGCATTTGGATGAATTCTTTCATTTGTAATGCAAGTCAGAATGCTCTGCATGAAATGTGTGGCTTAAGAATCCAGAATACTAAATATCTACGCATATAGTGTATCACTCATTATAAAGAGGCAAATCTTCCCCTCTCTGACCCAAGGCAGCTGCCAAAAACTGCAAACAGCCAGTGCTACCTGGATGCTACAGCTTCCCTCTCTCCAGCCTTCCTATTCCTGTGATAAGATTGCCTGAGCTCTGCCCGCAAAAAGCCCCAGATTCCTGCAGGACGAATTTTTCCCTTAGCTTTCCTGCAGAAGGGGCCTCCCCATCCTTTGCCCCAGCGCTCAGTCCCAGAGCTGCAGCCTGCTGGCTGGAAGTTGTGAAAACAGACAGCTTAGGGGCATTGTACACTCCTGAAACCCGAGCGTGCTCCTAAGTGTCATTACTCATCCAGGCAGCTTTTCTTTCTCCAGCCTTGGCAAACTCTCCTCCTTGAATCCTCAAGTGTTTCAAGGGCTGGAGAGCTGCCAGCCACCAGCTGCACAAGATCTTAAAGAAACCTGGGCCCATTTTCATAATCTAGGAGAGCAAACAAAATTTAAAACAAAACAAAACCACAAGCTGAGCAGATTCAAAATAGAAGAGGGAAGTCCTCTGTCTCATTCCCCCTTGCTGCATCCTTTACTTTCATCTCTCACAAGAAAAAAGTCTTTAGGAACCAATATTAAAACACAAGCTGAAGATTCAGAAGATTTTGCGACATCAGGGAACAACCCAGGAGGAACAGTGATCTCTGCCCAAAGCTTGATCCTTGGAAACTCCAGCACAGCTCAGTGGGGAACACTGCAGCATCAGGGAGCAAAAGGAGGGGTTTCATTTATTTAGCACCAGGCCTCTGCTCTAAAACCATCTGGAGGAAAGGGAACTTGGTTCTCCTTGGGCATGAGATGCAGCATGCTTTTTGCAAGCTGCAAAGCAAAATCACGGTGCGTGGCCTGAGTTCCCCTCTCCTGGGAAGTACAGCCCTACTCACGTCAGGTAAGAAGTTGGAAGAGAGCACAGAAGCAAAAAAGAACAAGGCAGAGAGATAGGTCACTGCAGTCTTCTCAGCCTTCCTTCCTTGGCAGCTTTTTGTTTAAGGAAATGCAAGAGGGTACCTGAGCTTGTCTGCGATAAAGATCACCCTCCTTTCCAGAAGCAGGGAGGCGAAGACTCTGCTCAGGTGCCGCACGCTGAGGGATGTGAACAAGGACTCGAAGTCAACATGCTCAAGCCTGGAGTCAAGAGGCCGCCGCAGCTCGATGACCTGTTGGAGAAAAAAAAGACCACAGGTCAGCTCTTGCTGTCCACCCATACTGTGGCAAGTATGGACAGCTAGCAAGCACTACCGATTGTGCTGGTGAACACTGCACAGCGTTAATCCCTCAGACAGTCTTTCCTTGTGTTACCTCCCACAAATCCTTCTTCCAGATGAAGCTGAAGATGATCCAGAGGCCACTCCAATGGGCACAGCATGAGACCAACCACAAGTTCTCCCCACTGACTGAGGACAGGGAGCTCTTCATAAGGAGGAAAACTAGTTTGTGTCCAGCCAGAAGTGGTTTCCAGGCTTTCCGGCATTCAAGCAGCAGAATGGCATGGAACCTTTCAAATTTGCACTCTTATTTTTACAGTTACTGTTTATTTTTTTTACTGCAAGAATCTGGATGCCTAACCTACTGACTGGAATTTTTTTTTTATATGAGTTAGAGAAAAGAGCAGCCGGTGGGCATTTTTCTTTGTCCATATCTACTTAAATAATTCCTGTCACAGCACCTTAGCAATTCATACTCCTTATCTTAGACAGATGCTTATCTAAATTGTTCTTGAAAGCCTCCAACACATTTCATAAATCCCGCAAGAAAATTATGCTAGTTCTGAACTACCAACACCAATCCTGCAGCTGAAACATGTCAGTGGCAAATTACTTCAACTACTTGTTGTCTTACTCTCAGTATACACTCAGAACAACTGGTCAAGTTCCTCTCTGTAGGAAACATCTTGTATATTGGAAGGTTATTATCACATGTCCTCCTTTGTCCTTTGTTTTCTACATTAAGCAAACAATTTTCTCAAGCTTTGCCTGTATTTTCTAAACCACTTAGTAAGTGGAACTACTTTTCTGGGGCTTTCTTCTGGTGTTTGCATTTCTTGGAAAATGACAATCCAAATAAATTTCCACCAATGCTGGAAAGCAGAAAGATTGCTTTTATTCATTATTCATCCCTTCACTTTCTTTCACAATGCACGAGTGTGTCTGAATAATACCACACTGTTACTTCTGCTGACTTTATGGCCCGCAATACCACCAGATCCTTTTCTGAAGTACTGTTGCTCATTCAGTTGCCTCCATGTTGTATTAAGACTTCTTCCCAGTATTTTGCCCTTGTCCATACTGAATTCCAGACCAAACCTTCAATTTAGCAAGGTCATTTTGAATCTTAATCCCTTACTCTCCGAAGTTCCTGCAACCCATCCCAAAGCTGTCATCTACCCATTGTGTAAATGTGGGGTTTATGCCATCAACCGGATAATTAATGAACATTAAGGATCTTAGAAACAAAAGAGCCAGAATACTTTCACAGCCTCACCACACCATTGGGACTCTGCTCCTCAAGTGCAGATTTTTAACCAGTTATGGATGTGCTCTGCAGTAATTTCATTTAGTTCAGACTGTTTTTTGGTTGAGGAGAATGTCATCATGTAGTGCTATCCTGAAAGCCATCAGACACAACCTCTGTCACAATGCTCACTTTCTCTCACACGCAGGGCATACCATGCCCAACAAGACTACGTTCAGTTTAGCTCCCTCCACCCTCCCACAGTCCTTCAATGCTACCCCCAAAAGCTCTGCCCTCTTAAAACTCTCCCACTGTCCTCACACCACACTGCGGGAGATGCAACATGTACCCTCAACTCCATGCTGTGAAAACACCGTTCTGAAAGGCTGCAGCACTGCCCTTGTGTGTTTTCCAGTAGTTTTTGACCAGAACCCTGTGCCTCGTCCCACACGAACAGTGGTTCTGTATTAAGGATGTTGGAGCACGTGTTACGAATCCTATCTTCAGGAAGTTAAGTGTGGGGGGCCTTGAGCAGATCCAAGGTCATGTGCTGTGCAGCATGGGGCCTGCCAGTCTGTGCCACATGGCCTCAAGGCCAAGGCCCTGTTTCATTTTGCCACATTAGCATGGCTATGTCCTTACATTCATTTTTACCAGATGATTTCCCTTTTGATTCTGAGGTAACTGAAGTCTCCATGCCACCCTCTTCGGTCCCCTATTTTACTCCCTAGCTATGTCACTGTCCGACCAAAAAGTTGCCGGTCCAGCACTATTTGCTGGCCTAAGTCTCCCTCCCTCGAGGGTGGTGTCTTTACCTCTGTTCCTGAGCCTGGCAAGAAGTTCTTGACCGTAATCGTCCGGCCCAAAGCTGGGAAAGGTGCCTCCATGACACTCCTCATAAGAGGCTGCACCAAGGCAGGGGAAATGCCCCGTCTCTTCTCAACCTCATCCAAGATCTGAAATAAAAGCATGAAGACATGAAAACATGTAAATGAGGAGGAGGGAGATAACACCAGGAATAAAATGCACCAGCATCTACGTTCTCGCCTTAACCCAGCATCGACACGGAGCCTTGAATCATGAGGAAGATGGTAAAAGGTGCAATTGAAGACCCTCAATTTCCTTCAGCAAGAGAAACCCAGCTCCAGTGAGGTCAGTGGAAAGCTTACAATTTGCAAACTCCCCAACGCTCTTGGAGTCAGGACTCCACCTTTTAATCTCCCGGTGCTTGTATTCTGGTAGTTCTGCTGAAGGAACACGGCAACAGCTGACAATCTAGTTTTCCTTTTAACTGTGTTTCTGCTAGGTTCTGGAATTAGCATGCAGTTGCCTTGCCAGCACCATTTCAGACCCTTTTCTTCAGCTATCAGCTTCCCCGATCCCCATTTTTCTGGTGTTGACTTCACTTTGAGGTCCCTCTTAGCCTACAGCACAAATTCCCTCTCTCCCCCTCCTCACCTTAGAGAAGAGATTGAAGCATCCAAGGCGACTCACAATGCAGTAAACTTCTGGGAGACGCTTGCCTTTCCCACTGGGCTTTCAAGACAAACGCAAATACAAACACAAAAAAACACCAAGAAAGTGTCAGAGTTTTATGTACTGCAGAGACAACGTGACCGGTCTCTTAGTTCTGCAGCTCGCTGGCTGGCTTAGGAACTGGCAGAGATTTGACAGCATGCTGCTGCTGACAATACCTTAAGTCTGGCTCAAACCCTGGTACGCCAGAAACGGTGGGGAGAAATGGGCGCATCCACCGTATGATCCCAACCTTCCTAAGTCAAATGACTAAGGCAGTGCGTACTGCTCTACAGAGACAACTCGGCCTACAGGAGTAGCACAGGTTTAGACAACTGTTTAGTAGCTAGCTAAACGTAAGGGAGACAAACCCTATCTTCAGCTTAGTGGTAAAACAACGGTCCATGGTCATAACATTAAGCACTGGTGCAAGGAACAGGTAAAAGAGCTATGCCTGGAGTGGAGGATGGTATGCAGAGAGGGACTTTGGCACTGAGCAGAGCAGAAGAGAGCAAAGCTGCTCTGCTGCCACTCGCTCTTTCCATACTGAGAGAGAAAAGCAGCAGCCTTCTACTTTCCAGAATGGGTGCCAGTAACACCAACCCCACAGAAGGCTGCATCTCTAGGCAAAGAAAAAAAAACAGGGATAATTACCAGCAGCCTCCTACAGTATCCAAATCGCCTGCTTCCATCTTCCCCCGTCAGGACAAATGAGAATGTCTCACTGCAGAAAGAGAAACCAGAATGACAAGATACCCATCATCCACATTAAAAGTCTCTGACATACAAACCCAATAAACCCACAATCTTTTTGCATTTCCAATACAGCCGGCTCAGGGCTCTGCCCAGTTGTCTACTGTAACAGCTCTCATATTTAATTAGCTTGATGTATAAATCTGTTTCTCATGAATCAGGATACAAAGTACAGTACTTACCTGGCAAACTGGTGGATGGGAGCCCAGTCCTTTGCATCAGGAAAGCAAAACTGGGGAATAGCTTTCAACTGATCTTCTGCCTCGCGCATGAATTTGAACGAGCGCTCGAGCTAGAACAGAGAGAAGGAATGTTTCCAATTAGTCATGTGGGGATGGAATGACTTCAAATATTTTTCCTGTGACAAATGAAGAGGTGATGACAGAGGCTAAGCTTCTGCCTGGAAGATATTAGAATTTCTGTGATTCTGGCTCACCTAATCTTTAGGTATCTTAAAGTAACTCTGTGCTCCCAATTCCATCCACTAAGTCCTGCATCTGCAGCACCTGCCCCTGCTATATTGTGCCTCCAATCTGGGACCCATCTTCCAGCAAGGGGCGAGAGAATTGAAGACTGAGGGGAGCTCTTGTTACATTCCATTTACAAACACTGTCACACTGGCTCTGTGTTTCTCCCATTCCTCATTCCCTGTTTTGAGCTAGACTGTAGGTGAAAGCTCTGCCTTCCCTTTAAGAACATGTGTCTTCTCCCAAGCATTGGTTTTCTTTAAAGAGAAAAGGGGGAGAAAGGGAATAGCTACATAACAGTCATAACCAAGGGCAGCAAACGATATAAATCAGCTGCTCTTTCAACAGTGAGAAATACCATGACAATTCTCGGGGAGTGACTGCAGCCACTCAAGCTTCAGTCTCACTGAATGCTGACACAGCAGAGGGGTTACCGATATAACGTGTGGTCAACAGAGAAGCTGTGGCTTCTCCTGCTGTGCAAGCGCACCACGCAATCTGAGACACGTCAGCCAGATCTTCCTGACGGGCACCGCACCTTCAACGGAAACTGCTGGGTAACCTCAGGGACGTAGGCAGCCCCAGCCTGCTTCTTGTGCAGCGACACCACAACAAAGTACTCAAACAGCTGCCTCTCTTGATATTCGATCAAGTCCCGCTCCAAGGTTTGGTACCGCGGGGTTTGCTTCAGGCGAGATTTCACATGCACCAGGCGCTGGCTGTGAGCTACAAAGAAAAAGTTTAGAGATTGTGACTTTGTCTAGCTCTTTGCACAGAGCACCAACAGTGCTTTGCAGAGACTTACGGATAAATTCGAAACCACCTCACTGCATTTATTTTGTCAGTGGCTGAGTAAGAGGTAGGAACCATTTGGAAGCTGCACTATGAACATCGACAGAGACGGGACCTAATCTTCTGAGTGCCATCACCCCGAAGAGCTTTGGCAGCAGAATTATTTCATGGATAGCTTTTACAGCTGAAGACAACCCAAACTGAGATCCACATGGGACATGGTGTAACAGATAATGTCTGGGCATTCATCCTAGCATTCATTTATGAATCTCTCAAAGCCAGCACAGTTAGGTGATTGATCACCTTTGTTCAGAGGAGGCTGTGGGTAGCGATCCCCACGGTTTTACAAGACCAGCGCTTGGGCAGGGCTAGGGCTAAACTGGCTGAATTACTCCAGGGACTCCCAGCTTCAGTAATGCAGACTGGGCTGTAGGCCAACAACAAAAAAACGTGAAGAGAGGTGCAAATGAAAAAGGCTGGCTCATGCCAGTCCTTCCTGTGCCTAAAACTAATCTCTCAGGACCATGTTTCTACAAGTTCACCCAAGACAATGGGAAAACAAGAAAAACTGCCAAGCAAGCTGTAACTGCAACACACATGAGCTGTGGGACAATAAACATTCCAGCATGGAAAGTAATGAAAAGCTGCCTGCTGAGAAGAGACCAGATGAGATTCCGTAAGACCACCCCCCTGCTATGTTTTACAGTTGCATCCCAAATTACATCTGCATGATGTCTCCCTTACCCCTAATACAAAAGAAAGAAAGAATTAACTACAAGCAGAGACTACAGCACATTCTCACAACTGGGCTTTTTGCGAGTGCGGGTGGCAGCGCAACGTTTTGACAGAAACAACCACCACAGGGATACTGTGGGAACTCCAAATACATAAGATGTCTGCTTGGGAGACAGGGCTTCCTGAGAGATGGTATGTACTTTAGGACAGACTCTTGACCTTTTGTCTGGTAAGGTTGTGCCACTCGTGGACTATTCCAGACAATATCATTTAAAGCAATATTGAGGTGCCTCTTAAATCAGAGAGTGTAACAATCCCTGGACAGTTAAAGCCCTGGAAAGATAGCTGAGAATCCTTTTTCTCATCACCTATTATGCTGCTTGCTCTAAGGCTGTAATTCTTCAAAAGTTCTCAGAAGTGGTTTCTGTTTTACCAGGGACTTCAAAAGGAGCAGTGTCACAGCAATGCTGAGTGCTTCTGAAAAGCTTGCTCAAGCTCTGCATTGTTTATATTCTGTGCAACCTACTAAAGATACCAGGATTTTACTGCTGTCATCATGGCAGAGTTTGTTTTTGAACATTTTTCCTTCCCAAGGGTCAGCGCTTATGGCTCTGACATGCAGTCTGATGATTTACTGTGACTTGCTAAGCAGAGGTAACTGGCTGGTGTGTTTGGTCTGTAAAGTAAAACATACAAAATTGAAAATTCTAGATAAAAGAAACTTGCTAAATCATCTCACTTTCCTATTTAAAAATGGGAAAGTTTACACTTCAACAAGGCATAAAGCAAAATACAGGTGTAGCTAGAGCAAACAGCAAGTGCCAGAGTTCCTGTTCTGTAATGTAGACTTGCACAGTTACTCAGATCCAGGTACGGATCTGGATATTGTTCCGAGTCCAGTGCTGTTGGATCTGAGGTGACTTCACACAATCTCCATCACCCCCTCTATAGGCAGTTCCTAGCGGCCGTTATACAGATGTTGCAGAGAAACTCGGGGTGATGCACATGATTCACTATGGCAACCAGTAACAGACAACAGTTTGAGTCTTCCTGGCCATGTCTACAGTCTTTCTCAGCTATATCTGAACATGGACTATATTTCACAACATCATCTTTCAAGACAGTTGTGAATGTAATTTCTGTGCGCAGATCTGCATAAAATCTGGGCGCAACCCCTCTCTCCCATCTCCGGGCTAGCCTGAGAACCTGTCAAAAGGTAGGTGGTGGCAGCAACTTTCAGCTTGATCCTGCTAACACAGCAGTACAGATAAAAGATTTCCCAATGCAGAGGAGAGCAAGAGCATACAGTAGTTCTTGTGTGGGAAGCTGTGCTTACAAGAGGGTACTCAGTCTGAGGTTTCTGTTCTGAAAACCTGAAAGAGGGTAAGTATGAGCACTCCTAAGCACAATGCACTGTGGTTGACGCAGAGTGGGAATTGCTGCTTATGCCTGTCTTTTCAGTTTGGGAACTGACCTGCTACCTAGATCAGGTGTGCATGTGAGTCAGGAAACTCCGGAATCTGAAGGAGTTTCCATCTTGCATTCTAACCCCTACAGGACTCTGAATTTGCCATATAAATTCCCAAAAGGCTGTAATGCCGCCAGCATGTCACAGAGCTAATTACCAGTATGAGAACGTTTCAGAAGAGTATTTATGGAGAAAGGATACCATATAGCTCTACCGGAGCGAAGCAAACAATGTAGCACTTTATCCCAACTCAGCCGATGCAGAAGAGTTTAACTAGCAATAAATCATACAGGGCAATTCTGTTTTTCTGGCTGGCCAGCCTGGCTGGTGGGTTTTCTCCCATAGTAAATGCATTGCGGGTTTCCTAAACACCCTGACCCGTGCAATACTGTCTCTGTCAGTCTGGTAACACGTAACTGGTAACTGCAAACTGAGAAAAACCTCACTGGATTTCCACAGTGTCCAAACCATCTTCCAGGAAAGGCAGTGCAAAGACCTTTGATGGGAATTGGAATAGAAGTTTGTTTTGGTCTCCTACAGTCCTCTGCCCATGGATTTTCTTCTGCTGTACTGAGATCTTTGTTTTCTCACTGTGTTCCGAGTGGATACAAGCTTCTTCTCCAAAGGCAGAACACAGAGAAGATATCTTGACCCAGGATCTCAGAGCAGAGTTTATCAGGAGCTGTTTGCTCTCTTCACACATTTGCCTTACCTTTCAGCTTCTCTTCAGTATCACTGTCTGATTCACTGTTTTCATCTGTAACTAGGAAAAAAGAAAGAGGAAGATGAAGTAAGTAAAGCCTATTGACAACCATACATTTCGTATAACTGACATGAGAGAGCTAGGCCTGACAACTTCAGGGGGAAGACTGTACAGATCCCGAGGCCTTGTTCTTTTCAAGGGTGCACATACCCACAGACATTTAGCTTACCAACCCTGGTATCTTCCCATTCATTCACGGAATAATAAAAAACCCAAACAACAAAAACAATTTTGCACAGCCAAAAGAGTTGCATAAAGAATAAACACCAGAGCAGTATTTTACCCAAGTCTGTATAAGCACGACACCGAGACAAAATACTGACTAATATGCAGATATTGTGGGATAAAGGGTAAAACCAAGCGAAAACAAACAAAAAACCAATTGTCAGACTGAACCAGACTCAAGGTCTATATGGTCCAATAGCCTGTTTCTCTCAATGATGCCTTAGATGCTTCAGAGAGGGGTATAAAAAATGATGTAGAGACAAGTCTGTGATGCTTCCCCTGGAGGTTCACATAAACACACCTGTAGGTGTACATCCTATATAAAATAGGATAAAAAGTAATAAGTAATTGTGGGAAACAAATAGAGGTGGTGGTCACCTTTCACTGGAAATTAGGATGTTTTGGAAAAAAAATCTGTGTTGAAAAGACATAATTTTAAGTTTTACAGAGATGAGATGTTTAAAAGTAATTGCTCTAGAGTACCTGAACACTTCTGACAAGTTGTTGATTGACCGTAGGAGGCTGAAAGTCTCAGTCTTGCTATGATGGATATGGTCCTACAGTCAAGTCTAGAAACACTGATTCCCAACTGAGGCTATTTGTTTATTGGGATGCTGAAGGAACCAGAACTGTTTCAAAATCTACTATCTTTCATTGGACAGTTCACTAAAGTGACACATTCCCACAAAATATTTTCATCTCAACAAATCAGACTCTTTGGACAGAACATTACTCTCCAAAGGTTCCAGCCTGTTCCAGAAATAAACATCAAAAAGGGGGGGACATTTTTGGTGTGACCTATAAGGTTATAATGTAAAACCATGGAATGAAAATGAAGCACGAAAAACAAAAAAAGTTCTGTTTTAATGGAAGTCTTTTGGGCAGAGGAACAGCCTTTATCTTCCCAAAAGAAAGGGTGGAAGCCCCAGCTCAGTCCCCTGGACTGGAAGAAGCGCTAGAAAACGTCACATAAATCACTAAGCCAGCCTCAGCTCTAAGGCAAGTCCTCAAAAAGTCTTAGATGTATGATGATTCAAAGTTCCTTTACCTTTCCCTGAATTGCTCTCTGTAGACTGCGATAGTCTCTTGACACGTTTCTTTCCCCTTCGTGCCTCATAAATGGCATTGATTTTCAACACAAGCTGCTCAGCAAACACACAAACAAACAAGGTTATTGTCCTCCCCAGGCAATAAAGTTAGGATTTTATGCAAAGTGCTCCGTTTCCCAACCTTGGCCATATTGAAACTTGTCACTTGATGGCCCAGAACTGACAATTACCAGCATCTACCTTGCACAGCAACCTCCACCAGTGCTGCCAATGGCCACACTCACTCTGGTACAGAAGCAGTACGGTCATGCTGGCACAGCAGGAATCCAAGGTGGTAACAAGCCCTGATGAAAGGCCAGGCCTTAATGCACTTCCACACTGTGGGGCCATACGAGCTTGATGGTGCCCACCTGGGCCTCTCCGTGTCATGGTCCATGCTTTAGGGAGCACCAGAGGGTCCCTTGGGAACCTGCCCAGGTCTGCAGGTTTGAAAGCAGAAAACTGGCTGGGGGATGACAGCAAACATTAATGTCTTTATGCCTTTAACATCTGTTGTGGGATGTGTTGGAAAATCCCTTATATCAAGCATGGGTGAAACATATACAAAGAATGCTGAAGAAATCGAGATGGGTGGGAGCCAAAGATGCTCAAGTACTTTATACTATTGGTTTTCTTTGCAAATCATTTAACCCCTGGCCTCCCAGCTGAGCAGGAGAGAGATTCCAGCATTGGGCATAGCTGGGCTTAGTGGCTCATTCAGTGCCTCTGGTCTTCCTATCTGTCCCTGAAGGGGAGCAGAGTTGCAGGACAATGCCAGGCTTCCCCAAGCCTCCCTGAGCAGAGCTGCCTCCTCGTCAAGGTCCCAGGCAGGAGCAGCAGGACATGGCCACAGCATTCAGATTTATTCCAGAAGGTCTGGGATCCCTGCACACATGTTCTGAGAGCTTAAGGTAAGACAGGCCCATCACACGCTTGGTCAGGGAACTCTGAATCCAAATACTTAAGTGAGTGGCAGGACGCTCTGATGTGGAAGTGCAGCCTCCACCCAGCCACCCAGCTCAGTCTCAGGTTGATCTTGCCACTGACACAGTAAATCTCAGTCCTCAGCGTGCTCTGCAAGACTGCTCAGGAACCCTGCCCAGTGAATATATACTTGTAATCTTCCCTTCAGTTGACATAAAAGTATGTGTGAACACACTGACAGAGCTCAAGCGCGTGCACAAATGTGTAGGCACACTCGGAAAGAAAACCCTGGACATTTGTAGTCTTTGGCTTGTGCCTGAAGAGCTGAGGCATACAGAGAGGGCATTCAAAAATCAGGTACGCAAACATGAACACAGATGTGGCAACCAAGAAACAAAGAAGATACACAAACACATCCCTTTTTCCCCAAATGAAAACTGTGGGTTCAGGAAAAAAATCACCACAGACAGTCCCTGGTAGCCTCTGCTTGTCCTGCAAAGACTGGGATAAGCAACTGTACTTTTATAACTGTGTTTTTGCAACCTTCAATAGATAGACTGCTGCCAAACCTCATTTGGACTAAATACATTTCCTGCTAGATCTGAAAGAAAATAAAATTGAAACAGAGTCATTCTGTATCCAAATATGAAGTAGGAAATGTTGCTCCAGAAAATGCTCATGACTACAGACAACTCCTTTTGCTGCTCAAATGTCAGTATTTTCATTGTTCACCTACAATCACACCCTACCTTGAATTGGAAACAGCCAACGCATGAATGAGACCTAGCAAAGAACAACAGATTGCCAGGTGGGAACACCAACACAACACACAGACCATTTCTGACCGTCCTATCCACTGAGCAAAGAAGGAAATATGATGGGGTACATTTTTTGCAAAAATATTAAATGCTTTTTTCCCCCTCTGACAATCTTCAACTTTTATCCAAAAATTAAAATGCCTTTTTTTTACTCCTTATTTTATCTCTCCTGACAATCATGATCTCTCAGACAGAAAAATAACTTCTTCAAAACTTGCAAAGATCTTTGTGAACCTTCTCCTTCAGGCAGAAAGGGGGTTAAACACAAGTCAAGTCAACTGCCAGGACAACAGCTATACTGCAGGGATGCCACATCGGAAACTAAAGAAAACACTGTTTTACACTCACACTCCTGCCTGGAAGAAGCCAAGCAAAAGAGTGAAAGTCCTAGATTTACCTTGGGAATCTTCCTTCTCCTCTTGCCATTCTGAGGGTCTCCTAGGGAGAAGAAGGTGTCATCTGGACTGCTGGGGGTTGAGGGAGGGCTGATTTTGGATGGTGACCCAGTCCCATCACGGCTCAGTTTCCGTATGTCTGGCAGTTTGAAACTCCGCCGCTCCGAGTTTTGTCGGAAAAAAATGGGCTTGGAAAGCAACTGGAAACAGAGAAGGAGTGAATGAACACAGCACCTTACATACCTTTGCTTCATTGCCAACACTGTCACGGCAGTAAATCCAGCGGGTCAGCCAGAGCACTCAGCTGGCAAAACAGCCCAAATTCTGAGAATGTTCACAGATTTCTGCACACACAAGGAACTTGCCCAGTTGCCGGGCTAGACCAGGACTACCTTGACCAGCAATTTAACCATCCCATATTCATTCCAGACCAGAATGCAATCTCAGGGGTTGGCCAAGAAGCCTTGCTCCAGCATGAAAAAAAAAAAAATCTCTCAAGACTTGTGTAATCCAGAGGCTGGGACTGTAAATAGGACAAGACTAACCAACCAGCCAACCACAAGCATTTGGGATAAGGAGCAGTCAGCCAGGAGGAACAGAGAAGCAATGAGACCAGACAAAAAGCACTGTCAGTATGGCTGTCTTTGACAGTAGCCGGAATTAAGTGTTTTGGAGGATGGCACCAGAAATGCCATGACAGACAATTATGGAGACTGGTTTCCTCCTAAGTTCGTTAGCAAGTTCAGTGGGAGCACAACAGTAGATATGTAAGCACCAGCGTAAAGTTCCGTAAAGTTCTTAAAATCTCTGACCGAAAACAGCATCAGAGAAGCAGAAAGCTCAGCTCCAGATAAAGAGGGCAAACCACTTCTCACCAGAAAGATGCTCAGTAAGAACTCCTTTTTTTGCCTTCTCCTACAGAATTTCCCAGCAGTTATGACAAGGTTAAGTCACACCTTTTGTGGGCACTGTATCTGCACTCCCAGAAGATATATCTACATGGCACTAAGTGGTGTGGGGGAGACGTATCCAAGCCAATTCTAAACAAGTCACAGCAGCACAGTAGCTGAGGCAGCGTAATGGTCTGCCTCCTTCAACAGACACACTCAGCAGTTATTAGCCAGACCAATTCATTCATACAGGTTAGCTCAGGTGTCTCTGGATGGTTTGGCAGAAGATGCTCAACTCACAAAAACGCTTACCACCCACAGAGAAGTCACACGTTAAAACGAGTCTGGGAAGAGCCTTCGCACTGAAGAATCTCATCCTGCACTAGTGATATAAGCTACAACTGAAGGTCCATCCAGACCCATTCCCCATCAGTCCCTAGCCTAGGCAGGCTCTACAGAGTGCTTCACAGTGCAGTTGCAAACCCGTTAGCTGCCAAGAGAGCTGCAGCACTTCTTTTCTGACTGATGTAGGTCAAGGCTTTTAGATATCAAAGCACTGTAGTGTAACATAATTACTCTCGTTCAGTTCTTTACTAAGTGTCTCCTGCTGGGAACCATATCTATGGTGAAAGGCATTCCTGTGTAACACTGCAGCTCCCTTTTGATAGCACAGGTGGGAAACCAGGGTACACAGGTGATTGCAAAGCTCTGAGGAAAATCAACTTCATTCCAACACTCATATATAGACCCTCGCTGCTCTAGACCTAATTAGCAACAAGGAGAATGGACTGAGAACCACAGAACAATTTTCACTTTTAGGTGTTGAATTATCCAAAGAAGCAGCCTCAGTTGCTGGTTAAGCTGGTTGGAAAGGAGCAACACGTCAAGAAAAGCTGCACGTCAAACTTCTGAGAATGTTGGGAAACAGCTCTAATAATAGCTGCAACTTGGAGAGCATGGGAAAACCCTTTGGTGAGGAAAACCGTGTTTAGATCCCTGCTATCCATTCGGAATGCAGTTGTTGCCAAGATGACTTCTGCTGTCACATTGCCCCTGCTGTTCCAGGCTTGGACTATCTAAACAGACAACAGGAACCAACCAGAATAGCTCAGGAGGCTGAGAGCAGGGCTGGCCTTGGTAAGCCCTGAGCTCTGAGCAAGAGGTGCAGAGCAATGTTCTACTTCTTCTTTAGGTTTCACTGTCAAGAAGGAAAATGGCACCAGGCTGTGAACTGTGCTGCTGGTGGGGGCATCTTTTTAGTATCAGCCCCCTAACCAAGGGACTGTCATTGCATTAGTTACCAGAACCAGTCTCATCAAGGAGAGAGCAAAAGAGGTATCCTAACAGAGGGGGCTGCAGAGGCATCTTCGCATCAGCACGAGCAGACTGTATACTGCCCACTGACACCAAGGCAAGACCACTGCAGGGCTTGATTACCCAAGCACTTAAATGCTCTCTTTGAGGGGAGCAAGACCTTGCTTGCACTATATTAGCAAAAGGCCTTCCCCCCTACCAGAGGAAAGTAGCCCCAGAGTGAAAAAAGTGAAAGCCAACCAACCATTTGTATAAGGGAATGCTGTTTTTTCACCTTCCTACAGGGCAAAAAACACCCTCTTATCACAGTGTACTCTGTAGTAAAAGACAAAAAGGAAAAAATCCTGACATGATGATGAAAGTCATCGGCAAAACTCCACTTTTTCCACACAGAACCTGGATCTCACCCAAAAACCTTCTGGAGCCGGAGAGGTGGCCACCTGAATCAAAATACCTTAGTGGGAGTCCCAGGTACAGAAGAGGTGGGGGATGCTGGGAAGGTCAGGACACATTTCTTCCCCAAACAGCGGCTATTGGTCTCGATGTCTTCATAAGGGTTTTCCTTTGATGGTGGATCTGCAGGTGAAAGCCACAAGCAAGAGACTGTAAGTGCAGAAAATCCTTGAGGTTTACCATAAAAATCTGTTTGGGGATCTGCTGGCCTTCTCCCACCTCCCACATCAGACATAAAGACCTGTTCTCAAGCATTCCTGCAATTGCTTCATTCTCTCCATAGCCCAAGAAGTCCAGCTGCCTGCTGGACAGTGTCCAAACCCTGACACTGATGTATGCAGCCATAGGAACGTATCAGATACTACAGATGGAAAAGACCCAGCGAGCCCTCAAGTTCATTTCCCTGTCTTCAGAGAAGCTGCGAGGTTCTCATGCACATCAGTCCGTAATTATAATTCCTTCTTTCCAGTTTTCTGCTTAGAATTGTCCAAAAGAAACTGTGAGCTGAAGGCTAGCATAAGGGTCCTCTCTCCTCTGTTTAAACCCCACCTTTAGGGGGACCTCTGGTCATCATTTACTTGGAGCTGAAGTGATGCACTGCTCTTGGGCTGACTTTGCAGAAAGATTTAATCCACTCTCTGAACATGGATGTCTGTCACACAGCACAGGTTTTCAAACACACCTACCAATCACAGATGCCTCAATCTCACATGCCCCACTTCAGAAAGAGGGGAGGATTCACCTCACCTAACCTAGGCCATCCAAAGTTGGGATGCTCTCTCCCTGGAGGGCAGGGGGGCAGGGAGGGACACCTCTGAAGTAACATTCAGCTCATTCTTACCTAGGATCCCCTCAAAAACACACAGCTTGAATGACCACACAGAGGTGGTGTCCCCTTCTTTCCACTGATTCTGGAAATGAGGCACACAACTAATCTGAGTTTTAAACACCCAAAATTACATACAATGAACTTCTCATATGCCACTCTTCAGCAATGCTGGGAAATGCAAACAGAAGTCTGTTTGAAAAGACATAACTCTGAAAAAGCAGGTTGTGGTATCTCCATCTGAGCATCTAAGAAATCAAAGGCTTACTTATGGGCAGGCAATTTGTTACGAGATTTCTTTCTTCATTGCCATCATTTCATGCCATCCCAGTGGACAGCTGGGACTTGAAGCAACTGCCTTTCTCTTATTGTCATGCAATGCTTGGTTGACAGCACGGACTGGAGGTCAGTGATGCCGCAGGCCTCAGGAGCAGGGACCGGTAATGGCTGTAGGATCTGTTTAACTGGTGTGCTCCCACCTGCCTGCCCTGCTGGGGCAGGAGCGCAGCTGAAGTCTTCAGACAAGGACAGAAACCCAGCACTGTCTTCTGCAGTGGCTTGGTGATACTCAGCACTAAAGTGGTGCTCTAAATTCACCAAGGAGGAGAAGGTAAGCATGTGTGACACCAGCAAAGCCAGTCTGCAATGGACATGCTCCTGTCCCTGAAAGCGGCTCTACTTTCTAATCCCAATGGCACACACCAGTACTGAAAATATACTTCAGCTGTCACATAACTGGGAAGATTGGAGAAAAAAGAACAAGCTTGGGTTCTGTTGCCCATCCTCAAACTGCTTGGCAGCATGTCTAATTAGCCTCAGTCTAGAAGAACACTGTTTCCCTCTTTTTGGCAAATAAACCTTGTCACCCATCTGCCCAGCACAATTTCCAATATTCCAGGTAAGCAATGACAAATGGGTAAAAAGATGGTGCATGAAGGGAGTCTGCGTGACTTGCTGGGAAAGGGAATGGTTTTCCCACCAATAGCTGAGCCCTCTCTAAGTCACGCATATGAACATGGGGTGGATGTGTGTGCTTGCATGCCCTGACGGATGCACACGATTATCTGTGGGTCAGCACTAGGGTCCTGCGGCTGAAGTTTTGGTTCCCCCTCCATTGGTGCGGTTTTCATATGTTGTTTATGTTTCATGGACTATACCCGCCTGCGGTCTTGTGAAAAACAAAACTAGCTTTTTCTGAGTTATCCCTGTCCACCCCTTTTCCCAAGCTTCCATCGTAACACCACCAGGACTGCAGGAACCAATTAAAGATCACTGACTCCAGGCAAAGCCTAAACATGCAGCAACAAAACAAAAAAACAAACACGCCCCATTAGCTGACAATTACCCATAACTTTGTTTTCTTTTAATCTTTGCAACTAAAAGCTGGAGGGCAGAGGAATTTCAGCCTGGTATTTGAGTTCTTTGCAAGCTTGGGACACAGGGGTGCGCTTGTGTTTGAATGGATGGATTTGCCTACACAGCCACTCTGTAATGTTATCCATGTTATTCCAGCTGATGCTGTGACCCTTACTCAGTGGTTTCTGAGACCTCCCACCACGCCCCAACATAAAAAAACCCAGCAGCTGCTCAGGCACTCCCTGTTCCTTTGGCCCCCCAAGTAAAGAGAAGAAAAAGGTAAACACGGGGCCCCTAGCTCCACAAACGAGGCTGACAGCTTTAAAAATGTCAGAAAGGATGGACTGGCATCACCTCATTTGCCATCAGTCCCAAAAGAACACGATTCCTTTGAGAGATCTTTCTCATCAAGTATGATCAGATTTTATTCGTATCAAAATAATAATGCCCTGCCTGCTCCTGAGAAAGCGCAGCTCCTCCCACGCCAAACAACACAGGCTACCTTTGTAGGATTACAGCTGCACGGCAAGAGCCGATGCAGCTACTCTCTCTCTATGCTGCTAAACTCAGCCAAGAGCTTTACACAGCACCAGCCTACAGCTACTAAAACTTCTGAAGGCTTTTGCAAGAGGGATACTTCTATACTATGTTCCATAAAACGCCATCTAACTCACAATGTTAAAAAAATACTACATAAATTGAGCATGTTACAGGAAATAATCTTTAAAATGGCACTGATCTGCCATCAAAGTTAGAGAATGAAATAAAAATCGGTTTGAAAGATTGTAGGACCTAGTTTCTTAATTTCAATGGTACCTGGAGCCACACACAATCCTACTTCTGAACTGTGGCACTGACTTTGAGGCTATGTTTTCAGACTGTTTGCATTGCCTCAGCAGTGACAAGCTTACCACAACAGACAGACCAGAGCTGTGAGAATTAGTCCACAGGAGAAGAGGAAGACAGAGGAGAGATGCCAACAAAAAATAAAAGCTGGTTCCCACGTGCCTCAGGTTCATCTTTGAAGCTGATGAGTTTGGAAATATTTTGGCCATTTTTCTTATTACTTGCCAATGATTTGTGTAAAATGTGTCTTGGTTTGCATTTGGATAATAAACATACTTTATTCAGCACCTCTGGTGAGCGCCTGTTGACCACGAGTTACTCAGCATTAGCAGTCAAATCCCTTCCCTGTCCAAAGCTCCTACCCAGTACGCCCTGTCCAAAGCTCCTACCCAGGATGTCTTCATAGACGTTCTCCTCAGATAAAGTGCGTGTGAGGGCCAGCTTGGTCTGCGCGTACCAATCCACCCGGCCGTTCTCAGACGATGACTGCAGCAAGTCTTCAAACTCGTAAGACTTCCTGCTCCATTGATGGGAGGGGAGAAGGAGCAAAGAAGACAGCGATATAGTTAAGCAGCATTAATAACCAAACCACAGCTAATTCACTTCTCCAACACGCCACACAGTTGGCAAAATGAATTACCGAAAACGTTTCACGCCCTCATCCCATATAAAGCATGAAACAGTAACACTGAGATCAGTTATTTTTATCAGCCACAAAATACAGGCATTTTGGTGATGCTGTAGATAATCTGGGTTGTCATGGCAATAGCAGACTGTGAAGATGCAAGTGTTAAGTGGCACATCCTGCAACACTCCCGCAGAACCTTAGGCCATCCGAGGTCCCTTTTACAGCACAGATCCCACCCTCAGCAGGAACAGGGGGGTGCCAAAATCATCTCTCTCTGAGCAATACAGGAAAGCAATACTCACATGCAGGACGGTAAAAAGGGTAAACACAATTAAGTGTCCTCCACTAATAAACCTGGAAAGTTTCAATTTCCTTCCTGCACCCAAGCCAGGAACTTTTAGGTGACAGTTTATGCAGAGGGCATTAGAAACAGCTGTGCATTTTACGCTCCCCAGCCTAAAAACGTGTGACAATCATGAGGGAGGGGAGAAAAGGCAAGAGCGCACTCCAGAAGAATATATATGTATCCGATTCATTAGGGGAATAGGCTTACTACGAACAGTGAAAATACTGCGGTAGAGTCTAGAGATTATCATTGCAGACCCCGTTCCAGACCAGCTGTAGTCATTTTGTAATTCAATAGATTTTCTGCTAAAAACCCAAAACAAAACCCCACACCCCTCAATCTTGGGCTTGAAGGCTAAGCCACGTAATACAGTGACCTTAAAGCCCAAAACCGCCGTGACTTATCCCTTCACAGTTATCCTGTGAATTGTGCGGGCCACTCGTACATTCTCAAAGAGATGACTGAGTGCTGGTCATGGCCAGCAAGGCTCTCTGGGGATTATGAGTGACCAGGAAAGACCCGTCTCTCCCAGAGAGATATGGGAAGGTGGGACTCCACCATCAAGATCAACACCTTTGTGAAACACAGCCCAGATACCTGTGGTCAGCATTGTTCTTGTGCTTCCCGCTCCAGAGCCTCCTGCTGACAGCTGACGGGGGAGGAGAGGAGGGAAGAGGAGGGGGAGGAATGGATGGCAGAGGGGGTAAGTTTCGTTTATTCCTAGCTGCTGGCACCCAGTCCTCTTCCCCCTCGTGTTTGAAAGTCCGCCGGGGCTTTGGCAGCGGATTGATGAAGGGTTTCTTCTCTGGCACCCCTGGCTCTGTGTACACGTTCTCCACCGTGCAGTCCTTGGATTTCGCATGAGAAGTTCTTACCTCTTCTAGAGTCCCAAAAATTGGCTCACTGATTTCAGAGTCCAAGCCAAGAAGCCTTTTGTTGAGCTCGGCCCCACATATGCTCTCATGGCCCTCAGGAGCAGTGTGTCCTTGTGCTGCCTTCTCCTGCAAGCACTGTGGGGAATAGTAAGTACCAGGCAACTGTGGCTGCAGCTCTGCTGAGCCGTCTTTCAAAGCCTGCTCTAGCTTCTTGACCTGACTAAGCACCGAAAGATTCTCCTTCTGGACCTCCCACTTCCCACCTTTCACCTCCTTGCATCTTACAGGGCTGGACTCCATTTCCTCAACCTTCTGTGCTTCCCCCTTTCGCTCTGCTGCCGGCCCTGTGCCTTTCTGAGTTCCTGCTTTCCGCTCATTCTCTTTGCCTGCCCCTTTGCACTCCCGTTCCCAGTTCATAAGTCTCTTGGACTCCACTTTCCGAGTCACCAGGGCTTCCCCACTCGTCTTCTCAGTTACACAGGGCACCTTATGCTCCTCTTTAACTCCCTGCTCCTCCTCTCTGCGAGGCGCAGACTGCGTTTCCTTTTTCCCTTCCCATTCTGAAATTTTGTCCTTGATGCTGAAGGACTTATTCCTCAAGCCAATTTTTCCAGGTGACCGTATATTCTCAGTGCCTCCTATCTGTCTCCTGATGATTTTACTGTTTTCTTTAACGTTCAGATCCACAGACGGGTCACTGATGATCATTTTGGGACTAAGCATGTTCTGCTGAAAGCAGTCTAGCCTTGGATCCAGCATCAAGTTCTCCAAGGCTCCCAGTGGGTTCTTCACCACAGAAGAAACTGGTTCAGCTTCAGGTGTTAAACCCAGGGTGACAGAGGCACCTTCAGAACATTTCTCACTCAAAAATCCACACAAAGGTCTTTCTAATTCCTTCACAGCTGCTGTATTGTTTTTATCTGCAAGCTTGATCCTACACACAAAAGACAAAAAGAGAACGAACATTTACCGCCATTGCTCACCCTTGGTTTAGTCCATCAGCCCCACAAGCTCTACTCCTAAAGCTGATAACAGCAGAGGATGCTCAAACCAAGCACTTGAGAGATGGGCTTATGGGGGAGGACGCTGTGGGCAAGGTCCTCCTAGCCAGAATACAATGCTCTCCTCTTGTGACGACTAAGACACAGTTTGAAATGAAGTCCTCCTCTGTGGCAGAAATAGGTGGCAGGTGAGAGACTTATTTTTTGTATATCAGACATGTTGATACCAATGAGAGGTTCACCAGTATTTGGCGGGAAGGGGTGTGTTCTGAAGTGCAGTACAGTTTTGAACATCGTCAGGGCATTAAGCAGGTCCACTGCAAATAAATGCAAAATGGACCATTTGCAAACAACAGCAAAATTGCTTCTGTGAAACAGAGAAGAAAACAAATGACAGAGCTGGCGTTCCTCTACTTGCTCAGAGGATCTCTCTCGGTCCACCCAAATGGTCCCCAAATGTATATTAATGCACAAAGACTGCACTTTTATTATTACATTTCTATGGCTCTACCATCCCAGGCGATACACAGGCTTGGGCTCCCATGCACCCAGGCGCACTCCCTCGGCCTAAAGCACGTGACGTAGCACCCAGACACCAGATTCAACATTCTCAGAGCAAAGGATTAAATGTCTTCACTGTTTGAGTCCAAACTGCACCAAAAATCCCTAATATACTTAGTCTAGGGATTTTCAAGTGTGTGACATCACAATATCAATATTGTGATATTTTATCAATAAAGTTCCAGCTGAACAGACAGTTATTCCAACACAAAATGTCTCTGAACCAAAGCACTTAGCCATGTCTTTGGGGTTTGCCTGGGCTTGGGAAAGAGCAGCAGGACAACAGAAGGTAGTTACTGGGATGCAAACCCATATCATTAGTCCCATTTAACCACGATTCCAACACTGAGATTCAATTCGGGAATTTGCTCCATTAACTTAAATGTATCAAGTGTGCCTCTTCCAGAACTTAGCCCTCTTGTAAGAGCATCCATGTGGATACCCTGTGTGCTGGCAAGCCCTGAGCTTTGTCCTGGAGTTAAGCAATGCTGGCAGCCATTGCAGACTCAGTTGTAGTGTAAATTCAGTCTGGGATGGGTTTCTGAGCAGAAATGGGACCCAAGCCAGATACTGTTCTTCCCTAGCCTCACAGATATTTAACTCTTGGCTGTCTCAGTGACAACATCATGCTTTGGTTAAGAGCTGGCACTTGAACACCATGGACTTTCCCAAGGAGCAGGGCATTGCAGTGCCACTGGTAGTTGGACTGTGCAGTAGAAACCAAGGCTGGACACTGGGAAAAACCTGCAATGGGTGGGGACAGTAGGGCTTGTCTGAGGAGTCTCCAGCATTGAAGATTTCAAGTGCAGGGGGAGCAAATGCTGACAGGGATATCATCAGCACAAATGGTCTTGCCTTGGGGCAGACTTCTTGTAGCACTGTGAGTCTAGGACATTATCAGTCCGACTGGATGCTAAAATGCACAGCGTCACAGTCCTGAGGTGGCAATGAAACTACCTGAGACCTCCTAAGATGTGTTTTAACATCTGAGGAGAGAGGCACAGCACAGAGCAGAGAGAATGTTTCCTTCGTTTGGTTTTCTTTCTGTCGGGGATAATAAAGACAAGCAAAGCACGCTGGCACTGAAACATGGGAAGCTCTCACCTCTCAACAGACTTGCAGACACTGCTTTCAGACTTGCTGCTCACGTCGGCCGCCTTGCTAGCTGTCATCATGTCAGCACACAGCAGGGCAGCAGGTCACCTGCAGACAGACACAAGGAAGAGGTGTTGCTCTGTGCTCAGCATCCTTCTCTCTTCCTTCTACACACACCTGCACATGTTCCTCCTTGAAATCCAGGAGAAGAGCAGGAGCAAGACCTGACAGCTCTCTCAGGCCAGCCTCGGTTTCCTCCTCCGTGAAATGGGAAGAGGGGTGATGGCATTACCTCGGTCGATGGGTTCTGAGGGCAAAAATTATCTTTGACTCGGCATCAACTGCTGTACCATGACTTGAATATGGAGCATGTTTTATGAAGGCTTTTATTGTTGCCAAAATCTCAGTGGATTTACATTTTTTTCCCTTGCAGAAGACTAAAATAAAACCAATTTTAAAACAACTGTGTTAAGGCCACGTGACCAAAGTGGTCCCTGTGCACTCAACACTGTCACAACGTCCCCAGCTTGGGACAGAAAACATTTTAGGCTGAAGAGACACTGCACTGCAGCCACTGTTTTCCTTCTCTCTGGTGGGCCATGTTAGGCTGCTACTGATCTGATTTTGGAGGACAACTCCTCATGGGGGATTGATAAATCGGCCACAAAAATGAGTAATTCTGTTTGCCTCATCATTTCCAGCATTCATGAAGCGACTGTCCCTCTCTTTCTCTTGAGTACTGCTGCTGCCTGGTCAATGCCACAGACTCCGTCCTCTTTTTATTGCCCCACAATACTCTTGCTTGTTAAATAAAAAAACAAAATAATTACTCTGCAGCACCATCTCTACTCACTTCTCAGGGTGGTCTGCCTGCTCTGCAGCATTGCAGTGACAACAGGCTCGTTGTCTTGTAGGTAATACTTGGAAAATCTGAAGCCTCTCAAATCTGTCCAGATGCTGCCCCGCCATGCCTAGCATTTGGCAACAAGACCAAGTGCCTCGGGAAATTTAGTAGGTTGTTGTCATTAAAAAAATAAAACCCACCACACCAGAAACAGTGAAGAACAAAAGGATCTCTCGTTTCCACTGTTGAAGTATTTTGGGCAGAAAGAGAAAAAAAGGAAAAAAAAAAATCAGTCTTGTTTGTTCACAGTTTTCTCTCCCTCCCTTTATCCCACACTGGCAACGTTCCTGAGGCGAGGAGTGAACTCTGCGTCAACTCAATGTGTACACACTCGGGGCAGCTCATTGCTAACCATTTAGCGGACTCTCTTTCCCCAGACAATAAACCCCCTTGGCTTCTCTTCCTCGTCAGTAACTGGAACAAACACCCACTTCACTTCTAGACACAGAGCGGCCTTGCAACACTGTCAAGAAAATTTACCAGCCTGGGGAACAAAATCTATTCATCCATCAGTTAACTGTTACGGATTGAGAATAATGAAAAACTAATGATCGCTCCTGTCCCCAGCCAAAGAATGACTCATCCAGGCAGCCAAAGTAGATTCCTGCAAAGCTGCAACAGAGGTTGCTCGGCACTTGGCTTACAACATCCCTAGAGCAGGGACAGTCTCTTCACTCGTCACTCATTCAGTGACTCACACAGCAGGGTCAGTGGCTGGAGCTCCTCAGCACTGCCTTCAGCAGTAAGAAACGTAAAACAAGGGGAGCTGGCATACACACAACCCCCGCGGCTCCACTGCCACACCGAATGTTCACTTGGGATGAGCTCCTCTGTCTTGATACGATCACACAATTTCCCCATCAGGGAACTCCATCTCTCAGCCTTTTCCAACAGTCCCCTAACAAACACTGCCTTGAAAATGAGTATCTGGGTATGAGCAAATGTGTGCTGGTGCTCAGCACAGTCACGTACCTGACGTACCTCCTGTGGGAGAGGCCAAAAAGAAGATAACACAGAGTAAGAGGTGCACTCGTTTCCTCACCTGTAGTGGATGGGACAGACCCCATTGCCCTTGGCGAGCAGAAGTGAGACACAAAGCAGCTCCTGAGTGCTGCGAAAGCGTCTCCTGTGAAAGGACCACCACTGCGATCAACAGATCAGCAGGACCTGGAGCCAAGGCCAGAGGGACATCTGTCCCCCGCAGCCACCATGTCCAGTAGGAGTAACCAAAGCAATGCACTCGCATTAGCCAGATTAAAGAGCGGGCCAGGAGCTTCCAAAGCAGCAACACATCACATGCTGCAACGTGACAACAACCAGGTACCTACTGGCACACCCACTGATAACACACGCCGCTTAGGGGAGTAAAGTCATCCCTAGGAGACGCACAGATTGCTGTGCCTTCACTCTTCAGCAGCAGGGTATACAGGGTGTCCTCAGCATCACCTAGGCATTACTGTAGCACATTAGCTGGTTCTGCCCAAAAGAGTAAATATTTATGCAAACACATTGGAAGACATAAGGGAAAAAAAGAGTCACCTCTGGAATAAAATAGCAGAAAATAATAAGGTACCTCCCAACTAGTCCACCAGTTAGATAATTTGCTTGGGGCCAATCCCAAGCCCAAATGAACTTCAGAGGTGATGGGACCATCTCTTCCATTAATAAGGTCACCAGAAACAAGTTGCAGGCCTGACCCACAGGCATTGCCAACACCTGTCAAGAGGAAGCTGGGATGGCAGCAATGGAAAATTGCCTCCAGTAGGAAAACAAAAGGTAGATCTTCTCTACTGAGGTTTGGCTCCACAAGGCACCCAGAGTTAACACGGCAGTTCACTGCAAAGGGCAAGGGGAGCTCCTGTTCCTCCTGCCTCCCCACATCTTTGCTATGATCAGCCACACACTACCCTGATTGTATGCTGGCTCGGGCTGTCTTTGGAGCACCTCTGTGACCTGCTATAGCTCGCTGACAGTTTTGGACAGAACAGCTCATAGAAGGGGTCCAACATGCACCCAGTGTGGTACAAGGGAGGTGATGAGACTGTGTGGACAGGAGGGAAAGGAGGAGGGAAGTGGGGAGAAACAGCATGAGAGAGTGCGTGTAGGGATGGGGAAGAGAGACCTGCTAGAGGCTCAGAAGTGTTTATCCAAAATGCTCTGCTTTCCTGCCTCATGTGCAACATGACCAGGGCCCTACAAACTACCTAGGAGAAACAAACAGGACTGAGTTCAGTTAGCAGGCAACCCAAGCAGGACATACATAACATCAAGCTGGTACTTCTTGACCAATTGGTGCTTTCTCTAAAAACCACACAAGAACTCTCTACCGGCAATGGGGATAGGGAGGCACAGCCCTGTGGCAACCCAAGCCCAGGGCAACCGCTCCTGGCACGTACATCCTGGCGCAGCAAGGCCATAGAAGGGGAGAGAAGGTGCCGAGCCCCATTTGGAGAGCCTCGCCACTGCAACTTATTCAGTAATCCCTGCCATTGTTTGGGGGAACAAAGCAATCATCTGATGTCGTTTCAAAATTAAGCTGGGAAAGGAAGGACAGGGGAGGAGGTGGGAGGAAAGAGGGAGGGGAGGGAGCTCTCAAACCTGTTGGCGGGACCCTGGGAAGGATGTGAAGTCTCCCAGCAGAAGCCTCTCGGCGTATCTCCCACACGCACCCGGCCTCACGATTCCCAGGGCCATGTGATAGGGGCTTCCTGCTACCAAGCAAAGCGAGACCTACCCCGACCTCTCTCTTCCAAACAGAGTTCCTGCCTGCTTTGTGTTCGCAAAGAGGCGTTTGTTTACTGATCTATCACTGGCATGCAGGAAACAGCCTTGAAATGAGCTGTAATCATCTGTCTCCAGCAATAGCTGTTTGGCTTTCTTCTAATTTAAGTTTTCCTCCCACCCCCACTTCCCCAATGCCCTCTTCCCCACTTCCGATCAAAATGCTTTTGGAGTATGCACATCTGGTTCAGGGCACTAGATACTACACGATGTTTCAAAGCAACCAGTGAATAAAAAAAGAGGCGCTGACAGTAGGCAAGTTCCCGCCCCCAAAGGACAGAATATTCCAGAGGAATACGAGCTGAACTCCTTCAGGGAGAGGAAGAAACCAGCTTTGCCCACTGCACTTGATGCAGCCACCAGATGATGACAAAAGCCAGAGGAGCACCAAATGCCCTGCAGTCTACCTCATCAGAAACGTACACAGCCAGCACACAGGTGGCACACATGGAGTCTTGCCTCCGATAAGGTCAGGCAGTGATGGCAGCAAGCCTTCCAGGCCACCCTTCTTTGCTATTTCATTTGTGGGGAATAAACCAAGCATACCTCAAAGGGTCTTGTGGTTTGGGGATGGGTATTACCATTGCTGCGTGCTGGAGGCCATGTTTCAAGATTTTCTTTGCTCTGTTTACTCTGTACCTCGCATAAAAATTGGATATAAGTCTGTAACTGGGATACTAGCCACACCACTGGTGCATATAAACAGTTAAGGCTTCACAGCACCAGGAGCGACCCGCAGCTGGTCAAACTCTCCTCCAAGAAGAAAAAAAGACACACTGCATTTAAAGCCCACGCATGCTTTCTTCTTGGTGCTCACAGAACTGGTCTCTCCAGTTACTTTCATGAGTAACCCCAAGCAGCCAGACGAAGCCTGCAAGTAACACCTCTCCGCTCCTTGTGCTTTACAGAATGAAGGATGCAACATACAGACAGCAGCAACGAGACAACAATATATAACATACATATATAAAGAACAGGAAGGATGCCAAGAAGACAAAACACTAACAGGAAAATCATGACTAAGGGGAAGCCAACAGTTAGAGACTTCAAGTCTCCCTCCCCCAGCCCTTGCTCTGTTTGGAGCCCGTTTCCCTTTGGGGGAAGAAGCAGGCATGAGGATGCATGCTTGTGCACGAACACGCACACAGAGGCCACTGCGTGGGCCGCTGTGCACAGTCCCAGCACTAGGCAGCATCCCTGGGCCGGGGTACAAGCACGCTGCCTTCCCGAGGTCCTCAGTAGCAGCGCGAACTGAGGAGGGGAGCCCCCGCAGAGTGGGAAGGACGCCAGCCGAGCGGGGATGCAGCTAAAGCCAACAAGGGCAATGGGACCCAAGAGCAGGCTCCCCTGGCGAACCAAGATGCTTGCAGTGTGGAAGTCACTGACTCGAGGTGCCCAACACCAACCCAGCAGCAAGGCAAGGCCAGCCTGCCCTGACCTGGCAGCCTCGCACATGAAGGGCCGACCCCCAGCTTGTGCTCCCCTGCCACAGCTCCGAGCCCCTCTGCAGCCTTGGGCTGCTGCCTCTTTCTCTCTGCCATGAGGGCTCCCAAGAGCGGGAGGCAGGAGCTCCCTGCTGCAGCATGGGGATGTGCTGCCAGAAAATGCTTCCCTGGGCTGGCCACCCTGACATGGCCTGGCACTTTGGGCAGCGGTGGTCACTGGGCAGCCTCCGCCAGCGGGAAACTCCAGGTCCACACGTGTCCATGCTGGTCACATAGCCAGGCACTTGGGGCTCAGGTACCAGGGTGCAGCGACTCGGGACATCAGCTAATTGCCCTCCTGCTGTTTCTGGTATGGAGAAGGGTGTTTGCAGGCAGATAAAAGGGCTTTCTGAAACTTGAGCTCAGGGTGTTTGGCCCAAAGCTCCATAACCTGTGCCACGAGCCCTCCCCAGTTGCCAGCAGCAACAGTTTCTCCTCAGATGACTTCTTTCCTCTCCCAGTCAGCCCTAGAGATGGATGGGCTACCTCTGGACCAGCAGGGCTTCTCAGTGGCATCCAGTGAAAGGACTATTCAGCTTATGCACAAGAAAAAGCTTTTTTACTGAGATGGTGACTGAGCACTGGCACAGGTTGCCCAGAGAGGTTGTGGAGTCTACATCGTTGGAGATACTCGGAGTCTGACTGGACAACGTCCTGAGCAGGCTGCTCTATGTAACCCCTGCTCTGAGCAGGAGGTTGGACTTCGTCATCTCCAGAGATGCCTTCCCACCTCAGCTACTCTGCCACCCTGTGCTGGGCACAGTTAGTTTGGGGCAAGGTGAACTGTCACCTCTTTACAGGCATTGATTGTCCTGGCCATGCGAGTCTCCTGCGGGCCACGGAGACTGAAGACACTAACAACAGGATTGTTCATAATGGGATCCTAATTGTAGATTGCCAGGCCCACATCATTTATTAAAGAAAAAAAAGCAGGATAAACTTACATAAACATATCCATGAAGGACCAATGACTGGGAAGCAACATGCTCCTACAGTATCTTTTAGAGCCAGATCCCACACAGCCTCCTATCCCCCTTGCCCCACTCTGTCCTAACTTTTCTCTTTGATCTATCATATCTTACACCACAGGGCTTACAAGGAGGTCAGGAGAATCCCATGTGTGAAAACAAACTGTATTTTCAGAAAACCCAAGCGGAATCGATGTACCGCAACCTCTCTCTTTGTGCATGCACCCCACGTCAGAGAAATGACACTGCAATGCACGGAATGCAGAAACTCACAGTGCTGGCATTCAGCCTGCGTGCAGAAAAGCTGTGTTGTGTGTTATGATATGTCTTTAATTTTATGATATAATTCATTCTACTGACCTTCTCCCTCTCTAAGCCCACAGAACAAACTCTG
The DNA here is from genome assembly GCA_013400535.1 of Scopus umbretta. Classification (NCBI taxonomy): domain Eukaryota; kingdom Metazoa; phylum Chordata; class Aves; order Pelecaniformes; family Scopidae; genus Scopus; species Scopus umbretta. Next base: position 67,746 of record VZTL01002625.1, on the reverse strand, counting down.
CCTGCTTATATGTCACTAACCTGATTTAAAGGATTACTATCAAAGTGACTGCCCTGCTTCTCCCGCTCCCTGGGCCCCTGCTCCTCCCTTGGCTGCCAGCAACATGGTCTCATCCCTGTCCTTGGTAAAGAACATGCCTGATCAGATCTAGTAGTTGCCATTGATCAAGGGTGTGCTTACTTTTTCCTCCCTTCTTGCTCCTACTTCCTTTGTATCAGCTCCAATGCTTGTAAAGCCCTTTCTGAGTTAGCAAGGGCTAGCAAGCTAGCTAGTTCAACTCACTAAACCAGCAAAGAAATAAAAGGGGGGAAAAGCAAAACGTTTTCTGCTCAGATAGTGCTATCAGTTACCTGTCATGGAAAACCTGATAAGCACTGAAGCACATGAAAGGGAAGGGATTAAATCATATTGCTGGGGCAGATTCACTGAATATTTTGCTTTCTCCTCACTCCTTCCCTTCAAGGACATTTGTTGCTCGGCATATAACCATATAAATGGCAAACTGGGTTGCACAGACCATAGGCAAAACCATAATTTGCTCTTACTACAGGGACGACCAAGACTTGATTTTTCAGACTGTTCCAAGTGCAAGGCCCACCGCCTTCACAAGCAGCCATGGGGCCAGCTCGACGGCCCCACGTCTGGCATCCAAGCCAGGGAACACACAGCTGGCTACAGCTGGCAAAAACTCCGCTTTCGCGGTTCGTCTGACACGGCAGCGAGCTCTGGGAAAGGCAGGTGAGGAGGTTCCTAGCCACGTCTCCTTCATTACCTGCCAAATTAAGCAAGGCATCCATTTCACTCGCTACATTACCCCGACTCGCCTCTAGAGCAGGCCCCTTCTGTTGCACTGGAGGAGACCGCAGACACGCTGAACAGATACCTGTGACCGCCCAGCCAAGCCTGACCGCTGCAGTCCACACGTATGGAAGACACAACTGAAACGGCATGGACAACTGTAAATGTGGCGCTTCTCAGTTCCTGAGTGCTCCACTTCGCACATACAGAAACTGCATTTGGAGAACACAAATGAAGTTTCAGCTTTGGGCTGGTTGGTTTAAAGGCAAACTAGAAAAAGACCCCACTGGAGTCCCATGGCGTGGGATGGCATGGAGTTACCAGGATGGCTGGATGCTTTGGCTCCATCACAGGGACCTCTGGCACCTGAGTCAGTGCAATAGCCGGTAACAGCAGCAGCTCCTGGAAGAGTACAGGACAGACGCTCTGCCAGGGGTTTTGTGCACATTTGCCAGGGGCACAGGGACCTTCAGGAATCACAGGCTCCGTTCCAGGCTTTGGAAGGAAACAGGTCATGGAGGGCACGCTGTTATTTTTAAGTTCGTCCTCTGTCCTCTCACCTCCTGACACTAGAACCTTGTTACATACAGTCCTTCCTCACCTACTCAATACCAGTCCTTCCTTCCCCAATCTCCCCTTGCCCAGACAGCCCAGGTTTAACTCTCAAGGTCCTTATTCAAGTCCCAGTTTCCTCGTCGACTGCTAATCTCACGCTCACTATCAACTGTCCCAGCCCAGTCCTCCTCTGCCCCTTCCCATCCTCCCTCCCACCAGTTCCCTGTATTCGTCTCTTTCCAGACTTGTCCCCTCAAATCATTGCTTAGCCAAGCCTTCTCCCTCTGTCCATAGCTTGTCCAAATACCTTCCTTCCACCCTAAGGGCTTTTTACGATGGCTCCCAGCTGCAGACTCTTCCTCCCCTTACTTCCCCCTCCCTGCCAAAACCAAGGGCTGCCCCAGATCTACCTGACCCTCAGCCCTGCCTTAGTTTTCCTCACCCACCCCTGTCCTACCTCCCCGCTCCAGCAGAAACAGCCTCCTCCTCCATACTTCCAGCCTCAGGAAGCCTCCACCACTCAATCTACTACCTTAAAAGCTGCTTCTCTACAGCTTCCTTTTATTTTTTTACTTGCCTCCAGGCCTAGTCTTACCAAAATAAAGCCACCTGACACCAAATTGGTTTGAGCACCTTTCTTCCTGCCCTTAAAGGGCAGAACTTGAGAAGCTTGCACATTTCCCCAGGTTTTACATCCACTACAGCTCTCTCCTGGCTACCAAACATCCCAAACTCCTGGATACAGCTTCTGCATGTCCACAGTGCTTATCTGAGACAACGTTGCCCTATGCAAACAGTCTGCACCCACATGTTGAAGACGCTGGACTCCATACATGCAATTCCACTGTCAATATCCTGAGTGGATCCTACACCTCTCCGTCACCGCACACCCCTGCATGTACAGTCTAGCAATTATTGTTTTAGAAGTAGAATGACTGCATCTTTATGTCCAAATCACTGACCTTGACTAGGACCAAGGATCTTTTCTTTCCTCCCTAGTCCAAGCTTTGCCTCTTCTGGATACTAGTAAATCAAGCCGCTTCCATCCCTCCTCTGCTACAGTGCCAGGAGGATAGTCGATTGGCACAGGAGAAACAAACTCCTGGAAGTCTATTCCACTGTTCCCAGTCAGAGATCTACAAGGAGGTTCTACTAAACCCCAGAAACATATGCTGTACCACTGGTTAGGAGGCCAGACTTTGGCTCTAACCTGCAGATGGCATGTATCCATTCACATATGACTCCCAGGTTGGGGCTTTATTATAGGACCAGTGTTAGAACTGGGTTGGCAACAAGGCTCTGCTTGGAAAGAAGCTAACCCTCAGCAACGAGAAGGAAAACAGCAGGACCTGCTGTAGGCAATACTGGTGGGTCACCCTGGGTCTCAGGTGCAACCTTACACCACTCCCTGTTCTGTAGTAAAGCAGCTGGACCCTTGAGAAACTAACCTCCCCTCCTGTCCATTACTTCCCTCCACCACCCATTTGCTGAAGGTTGTAGGTGAAGCTCCATAGGGACAGCAGCAGCATCACCTGCTAGGCATAGGGAGCTGGAAGGACAGCACATACAGGAACAAGGTAATTACTGAAGATTTTAGCTAGTAAAAATAAAATGCTGACCATGTGCCAACTGAAATAAACTAAAGGTAGAGATGACACAGGAGTGGCATAGGACAAATTCCTGATCCAAACAGCATGTAAAACTTCTGTTTCAAAGCATAAGTCTTAGCAAAAGGAAAGCCTGATGTACTTTTCTAACACAGGAGAAACGGCACATTTTTCTCCCCTAGCTTCACTCTTTGAAACAGCGAAAACATTTTGGCTGAAGGCTTTCAAACATAATTCAGCCAGAGGCAACGCTCAGCATGGAAAACTGCAGACTGAAACAAACAAAAAAAACTGACCTGAAGGCAGATATCAAAAATAGGGTCTCACAATGTGAATTGTCTTCTGTTAAAGGTGGGGCTCGCTGCACCCGCTATTATTAAGCTTGTCCCACATTTCCCATTGCCTTATTTTCCCTTTGTTCCTCCCTCTAAACACATAACAAACAGAAGAAAAGCTCAACAACTCAAAGGGTATTCGACATCCCTCCAGTTTCCTTCAGGCAACCACACCCTCAGCTGGAAACAGCATTTCCAGGGTTAGCGGTGGGATGTTACATGACCATGTCAAATGAAACAGCAATGCTCTTTTTCTAATCCACTGGTCACAAGCACAGATTAAGTCCCGCATGTATAGAAGGTAAATACTGTTGTTGTTTGTGGTGGCAAGTATGGTTTGTATTACTGCTCAGAGACATGTTGAGTCTTCACTCCTGAAGGTAGGTTAACAAATACCAAGAAAAAATTCACATGGGAAGGAAGAGAAAGATTCAGTATTTCCCAGTCTGGCTGCTAAAATGAAGTCTAATTACAATGTTTAGTGGAATGACATGTTTCAGGCTAAGCTTTCTACAAGGAAGTCATGAACAAAAGATTAAAAATAATTATAACTCCAGATGGAGAAACCAAGACCTTGAGAAGTGAAGGCAGGAGCAGAGGACAGCCCTTCTGTGACGGTTCTTGGCAATACTAGATCATCTCCTTGTGTGTTTTAGATCTTGCATTAGCGCATGTGTACACGCAGTGGGGTTGCTGAGCCCCTTTCAAAGTGGGATAATATCTACTTACGCTTTGCAGCCTAATAAATGAAAACTCAGTTACTTTCAGTCAAGGCTGAAGAAGACATTAGTGGTGAATCCTGTGTTACTGAAGTGAACATGAGCTTGCTGATGACATCAGTGGAGCTGGTGTTTCATACCTGTTTTCTTTGGCTTTGAAACTACCCACATACAAGACGACTGTAGTCAATACGGAATAAAACAAAAGAAATATGGACCAGATTTACACAAGCAGACATGTGCCAGCAGAACTGTCTACCAGCCACACAAAGAGGCACGATTCCTAGCAGATGCAGTGGAACTGGCTTCAGTCTCCAGCAAAGATGAAACCACACTGGCAAATTCGCGTTTCTACCAGGGCAGCCAACTGGTGTAGATACTTTCCCTCCTTTGACAGGAATGCTGTGTTACAAACACACCAGTCCTACTACAACAGTAAATCACTTCTAGTGTAAAAAGAATTGCAAAGAATTCAGGGTTATTATTATGCTTATAAGAAACCCAAATATTTGACAGTATAGGAAACAACCTGCGACTAAAATATAATGTTTAGCTCATGAACCACACTGGAATTAATTTTCAATGTGGTGAGATAACCTCTGCTATTCTAGCATAAACGGGACCCAAAGAGGTCCCTTCAAGGAGCAATTCTGCAAAGAGTTTCCTGGCAGGAAAACAAATTGTCTCACATTCAGAAAGGAAATGAGAGCATTAAAATGAAGAACCTCAACTTCTTCCAAAATAAGTTATCATCAGGGAAGACAAATGGAGCCTCAGCAAATCTCTCCTTTGGTGGCCTTCACCCTACAGGATGCTGACTCTTGCCCCTCCTGATCAGGATTTAGCACACAGCTTCCTGAAGTGTCCATCACCACAACCTTGGGGCACCATCTGCAAAGCCCTGGTAGCTGCATGCTCCAGGTGACCTTCCTGTACCAACCACAAGTCCATGACCTGCTGCTGCAGTCTGTCTCTATTTAAGCATCACTTTCTGAGCTAAAACAAAAAGTCACCTGTAGAGTGCTTTTTTGTCGCGGAGGCCCCACTTCCCCCTGCCTTGCTCAACTTCCTCTTTCTTCCCACCCTCACTCTCCCACATATCTCGACCCTTACAAATGCAGAATCTGCTTACTGCCGATCTTATTTCTTATCGAGCTCTTTCAACGGCAGCGCAGCACACCACTCCCTTGTTCAACCTTCCTCGGGAGAGAGCAGGGCCAGGCAGCACGTGAGCCACCAAAGATTTACCCATCACGAGGAGGAAACCTGCACAGCTCCAAAGAAGAAAAACCTCTGCAAAGAGGGCTTGCATTTATTTAGTTTTCCAGGAGGAAAGCTGCTCTCTCTGGGTGTGTGCGTGCGTGTGTTTGTCAGGACAATAGGAAAAAGGACACTGGAGCAGAGCTGCCAGGAAAGTCGGCCATCTGCCCGCATGGAGAGCAGTTTTTCCTTTTCTTTTGTACTTAGAGGAATGTAGCCGAGAGCCGCCATCCGCCTGCACTGGGAGGAAATCTGAGCGCCTGTGCTCTGCCAGGGAGAGGAAGCGTGGGGGAGGGAGCGAGCCCAGTCCATGTGGTTAAGCAGTCCTTTGCACTCACGGCCAAGAAAAGTGGGGAAAAAAACCCTAACCGAAACCCCCAAATCCCAGGGAAAATTGCTCTTCCTCCTCCACCCTTTCACTCTCAGGTGTGGTTTGATACTCTTTCCTTCCCAGGCACTGGGAGGTGATCCAGAGCAGAGGAACTGCTGAAGGGGTGCAGCAGAGGAACGTGTCGGGAGGGCAACGGCCCACAGCAACACCAGGGTTTCCCCCTGCACCGACACCGGCACCCCCAGACAAGAAAGCAACACAAACAGAAAATCAACTCACACCACCGTGTTGCTCATCTGGCAGCACTCTCTCAGTGACCTGAGCGCAAACCAGCTTGGGGAAGGACCCTTTGCTCTTTGGCTCCCCGACCCACCAGACAAGGGTGGAGTGTAAGAAGCAAGTCTACTGCTTATAAGCATCCATACATTCTCCCCCAGGGGCTTTGGTGCTGCTTCTTACCATAAAAGAAAACTATGTAACGGGAAGGGAAAAAAGATCTGATCTTCTGGTACCATCAGGCAAAAATGCTGGCACAACACCGTGATGGCTTGGTAGCACATTCTTCTGCCACGTTGGTGGCAGAAAAGCCCCGAAAAAAAAATCGAGAAAGGTAAAATTTTCAAAAGTGACTACACAACTTTGAAGTTTTTAGACTCGTTTTCAAAACCAAATGAGGATCAGATTTTTTTTAAACAAACATTGCAAAGGCAGCTAACATTTTCAAAGAATTATAAGCACTCATTCCTTTTTCACTGGTTGCAACAGGAGACATCATCAAGGTATTGCTGGGAAAATTGAGAAAACATCTATCTGCGTCTTTGTGCACCTACATACCTTGCAAACTCTGGCACTTACCAGGCGCCAGATCCAGATCCAGAGCCAGCAGAACTTGCTAACGTGGGAGATGTCTGAGATAACACGTCACAGTCCTGGAAAGGTACTTCTAGAAGAACTGATTAATCCAGACATGGTCTAAAGAGCTTCCTCATGTCCTGGCAGCTCAGAAGACAGACAGACTGACCTAGTGATGCTCTGCAAGTGTCCAAGTCAGATCTGGACTGCCGCCCACACACCCCAGTACCTTTCAGAAACGACACTCAGGTTTCCACACTCTGTTGTCACTTTTTTGAACATTTTACTTCTAAAACCAAAACCATCAGTGTAGCATAATGTGTGACCTGAAGCCAATTCCTTGGCTGCTTCTCTCTTGGGTGGGTGGATGAGAGACCATGGAAACAAGTGGAATCAAAGTAGAGACTTGAAAGAAGGAAAATTTTTTTTCACCATGAGGATAATACAGCTCTGGAACAGCCCTGCAGTCTCCATCACTGGAGGTTTTCAAGACCCAAACAGATAAAGCCCTGAGCAGCCTGGTCTGAGCTCAGACCTGAACCTCTTTGAGAAGGAAGATGGAGTAGGGACCTCCTACAGTCCCTTCCAACCTGTATTATCCTATGATAACCTGTCATTAATTACTGTAAGAGAGAGAATTCACTCTCACTTTCTTTGCGGAAAACAAAACAAATATACAAAAAACTGCAAAAAAAAATTCCTTTCAAAACACTATTACTAGGTGCCTCTTCCTCCCTAAGAGAGATTTTTTGCTTTTCATCTCAAAACTCTCCATCTGACCAGCAAGCAATCAGTAAAACATGGCTGCTAAAACTAGATATACAGTTACATTATTCCTAACACATTTCTATGGTCTTTTGTCCACAGTAATTCTGTAGTGCCCAACAAACTTCAACAGTTCAGTGAAAGCTATTAGGGAGGCCATGAATCTACCACTAAGACTGCCTCGGCAAATACTGATGAGGGTCCCATTTTTTCAAAAAAGCTTAAAGTTATTTCATTACTAACTAAATAAATAAATAAATAAAGGATAAATACTGAAAGCATTTACTTGGGAAATTTGGGTTTTTTCTTTGCTGAAGCATTACTTTGGGTTTCATGACAGAAAACCTAGAAACTGGAGTTATACAACAGGCATATATTGTTCACTACTCTCTTCCAAGGGATGTGCTAAAGGCAATACATACACTAGAGGACTTACATTTCCACTGTTTATTTTCTTTCATATACATCAAACTGTTTGATAACGGAGCAGAAGCAGAGCACCCATGCACGACTTCCTTCATCAAGCCCTTATCTCACAACAGAAGCAGAGCTATTCTTACAGAAGCTTCCAACCCGGAGAACGTGTATCCAAGTTTTGTATTCCAGGGTAACCACAAGGGCATACTCCACCCAAGATGTTTGAATGTTGTCCTGGACCGGGCCCCGATACTGTTTATTGTGCACAGGAAAAGCTCATTACTACAGAGCAGCCAGCACTGAATACATTTCACAAGGGCGCATTTTACAGGACCCAGAACAAACTATCAAAGTAGGAGTCTTCTGGAGTCAAACCCTTTGCGGAAGCCCCGGTCCCCTGAACGATTCAATAAACATCATCCCCTTTCATCTTAAATGCTCAGAAACATTTCATTTCCAGTCCAATGCGAGGTGAAATCCTAGCTGTACTGAAGGTATTGATTTGACTCTAGTGATTATGGTGTGGCTTACATTTCACTCACCAAACCCTCCACGTTCACCTCATTTCTGCTCCTCACCAACACAGGTCTACCTACAGAAACCCAAGCAAAGTCCCCTCAGCTCAAGTCCATAAAACCTCTCTGGAAGGGACGAGTCTTACAGGTTCTCATGCGATGTTAAAAGAATACAAAGGTTTCCCGCAGGGTGAGAGAGGAGGTCTCCCACAGTAGATGACCAGTACTGGGAGACAGGTGATGTACCTGGTACAACACCCTGATGGTATGTAGATTCGCTGTGAAGTTCCCACCTCCCCCACCCCAAAAATATCAGCGTTACGCACTTGGCTCTGAAGGTCTGCCTCAGGAAAGAGGCTGTCCATAAATGCAGAAAATGGCGGTTTTAACAAACACATATGTTCTCTAGATTAGGTACCCTATGAACAGGCCAGTTAGACTGATACTCCTCACCAGAACCACCTTCTTTATGCAAAGGTAGAAGCTGCACTACGTTGCTTCGATTATCCATGGCTGAACACAATGGATCTTTTGATAATGACCAGATTTTCTTTATTGAAAAGAGAATGTCGACAGACATTACTGGCAAACTAAATCTAAACTTGATCTTTTAGGGGAAATTCCCCAAACATTTTCTTCAATTAGAAGAGGTGCAAGAAGAGCTTATGTAATACTATACTTGCTTTACCTCTTGGCTGGTAAGAAAAATGTTTGGCATTCAAGTAGACATTCTTCTTCCCATCTCTTCCACATGTAATAACTCAAACATTCAGATTGGATAGCATTTGCCTAATAAAAATCGGTCATCTACTTCTCCAAGTGGGTTGACTGCATTTATATTAAAAAGAAAAACAAGACAGAGGAGACATTTTGGAACTAGAAATAGGTTAGAAAGAAGTTATTTTTGCTTATATACCTCCCAAAGCAAAAGGAATATTAGAGATGCATTGTGCTGTAAATAGTTATCATATAAAACTAAGAAATCACTTTTCTTTAGACTTTCTTCACACAAATCTGACTTTCGATGACAGGTAAAAATGGCGATGAGTAAGAAATCAGTCCTACCTCTGGTCACACATCTGGCCAGACTGACTTGTCAAAGTATTGTACGCTGAGATAAGAGCAAGCAGTCTAAATGGCAAATATGCTCCCGGATACCTGAGATTAATGTAATTTTCTATGCAGGACCTAAACTGGAACAATGGGCCAATCCATTTCAGCTAACTCTTGATGTCCACTTGTGAGCTACCATTTTAGCCTCTTTAATACTTGCAAGAGGTAATTTGTGCTCTAGAAGTACTCTCTCTTCCCAAGGCAGGCATCTCACAAACTCTGAACTGTACTGTAGAAGTGCCTGTTTCTCTTACCTGACCAGAAAGGGCCCAGAAACTAACTTATCTGGGCAAGGTGCATCCCACTCACGTGCCTGGAATACAGGCGCATAGTCTCAGCAATTCAATTTGCATAAATCACAAACAGGTTTGAGTGTTGCTGATTGTTGGATGAATAAATTACTTACAGTTTCTGATCAACTGAAATAATTTTTGCCAAGTTCGATCTAAATTCAGTGTGCCAAAAAGACCAAAAGAGAGTGAAACTTTCAAGAAAATTATGTAATCTGGAGGAAGCATACAAGAGTTAGGTTCTTTATTTTGAAATTACATTACCCACCAAAATTTAGCTAGATTGAGGGTGGATGTGTGTTAAACCTTCCCCACAAAAGGAGCTGAAACATTTTGTTCAGGCTTTCCCTCCTTCCCACCGGATTTTTTTTTTTTTGGAAGGGAAAAAAGGAGGGAAGGGAAGAGATGGGGCTACCTTGCCACCTTTCTCCAAATAGTTATTTATGTATTTTTTTATTCAACCACAAAAAGAAATACCACCAAATTTCCTGCAAAGCACCAACAAGCCCTGAACCTCACTTCCAGGTCATTGCTTAGCTGAAGTTAATGGAGCGATGACAGTTGACATCACCTTGGTTTTCTGGCGATCTCATCCACATACATCTCACTGTGCTTCATCAGTGTATCACCAAGTTACGCTGACTTTGTGAAGCAACTGCTTAAGAAAAGTTGCATTACACAATCTTCTGCTTAATTCTGCATTCAAGGATTTCATGGCAAGTCATACAAAAATCTCTGCTATTGCAAAATATTGTTCACAAGTTTCAAAAAAAAAGAAAAAAGTTACATGTGCAACAGAGACAGTGAGGCAGCTGAACTTCTGAAGTCCTTCAGGAAAAAAGAATGGAATGGTGATTACCTGTTCCCAGGCTTTTTTTGAAAATTTCTTTTTACTTAAAAATAGAAAGAAAAGAAAAATCAATGTAATCCAAAGTCAGGCTTGACTTTTCAAAAAGCAGATCTTTACCAGGAGCCTGAAGTAAAAATAAACTACTACTACTACCAAATGCATCTAGAGGAGGGCAACAGACCGGGTGAAAGGGCGGGAAGTCATGTCCTATAAAGAGTGACTAAGGGCTTTGGGCTTGTCTAGTTTGAAGCAAAGGAGACTGAGGGGCAACCTCATTGCTCTCTACAGCTTCCTGAGGGGGGGAAGTGGAGAGGGAGGTGCTGATCTCGTCTCCCTGGTATCCATTGATAGGATGCATGGGAATGGTTCAAAGCTGCACCAGGAGAGGTTTAGACTGGACATTAGGAAGCATTTCTTTTCTGAGAGGGTGGCCAAACACTGGAACAGACTTTAACTTTTGATTAGCCCTGAACTGGTCAGGCAGTTGGACTAGATGATCATTGCAGGTCCCTTCCAACCGAAATAGTCTATTCTAGTCTACTGACAATAACAATACTACAAATCAAATGGAAGGCTGCCTTGAGCATGAATGAGCAGAGGGACTGGAATTGGTCTATGTGAGTAGTTTGATTTCAAGAACAGAAAAGCTAGAATTTTTATTCCTGCAGTGATTGCTGGTCAGAGTTGAAGTCCTTCACTGTTCTGACAGGGCAAGTCCTCTGTTTCTGACAATGTTTCCAGATTCCTTTGGATCAGAAAAATAATTTTACCCCATGCAAGTGAACATTAAGTAAGCAGGACATGAAGCAATATATTACATGTCAGAATAAGTTAGTTAAAAAAACCCAAAACATCAAATTCTGACAACAGTTTATGAAATTTGTGCCTTTCAGAGGTGATCCTGTTTTTCCCTGAAACACCCAAAAGTGCCTTTCTCTGACTAGTGGAGGAATTTAGGAATTTAACAGGGGAAACCTTGGTTTCGCACTGAATCTGTGTATGCTAAACCATCCTACAAGGAAAGCTTCCTACTGTGCAAAAAAGAGGATACCAATAAGGCAAGCTTTAGCACAGACTAAGTGGCAATAGCCATCAGTATCCTTCACCAACACAAGTACAGGACTGTTGTATGTGAGAGGTGGCACCATGGCAAAACTTCAGCTTGGAGTCATTCATAGTCATCTCGGGGGACAGAAACAGAAATCCGATGCAAAAACCAGTTACCACACGTTGGTTTCCCAGTAGGAAACCTCTCAGTCCTCTCTCTCAGTTTGACAAAGCTGAAAAATGGCAGCCAGCTAGATCAGGGCTTCTTACATCATCTGGAAGAAGCTCAATACCTTACACGTCTCTTTTCAGTACAAAATTACCTTGCAGAATTTGACTACAGATCGCCGCACCTACAGCCTAGCATGTCAAGGCAGGGAAAAACAGATTCTCAATCATAGCCTGATCCCAAGCTCCCTGAATTCACGGAAAAGCTCCCATGGACTTCGGTAGACCGTGGAGGATGCCTCAGGGTCTGTTTTTGGCCAGATGTTGATTTCTGAAGTGCTACATGTGCTGGAGAACACACCCTTCTCGATTTTAGTAAGAGGCATTTCTCTCTCTTTGCTACTATGCCACTCTGAGCTCTGGATAGCCCAAGACTCGACTCTTACCTAAAAGAAAAGGTGAAGCCTATATTCACAGCATGCTTTGCAACTGAAACACATTGTATTTTTGTATATGGAAAACATATCCATCTTCCAGTGGGGCTGAATGTTTCTAAAGAAAAAGCTCCAATAATCTAAAAAGTCTCTGGGAGCTCTTTCCTTTTTAATTTAGCAAGGTGGTGTTTGGCTGACACTGGCAAGTGAAATCCTGTTGATGAAGTGCCCTCACGGTGCCCTGCGAAATTTGCCATTTCCCTCCGTGACAGTCAGCGCTATCCATCACGAGAACATAATCCCCTAGGACAGGAGACCCGAGCCCCTTCACTGCTCTCCTCTGCAAACAGATGTGTGCACGTTCCCCAGCTCTGTAAGTCACGGCCGGCTTTTGGCACAGAACTTCAGCAGCTGCACATCTGCAGAGGGGAAAAGCTTTCAGCAAAAAATAGAGAGGGGGATCTCATCCTCCCCCTGCCTGCAAAGCAAGCTCGGCATTTGTTTCTCTCCAGATGACACCCTGATGGGTTGATTTAATCATTCACATATGCATGCCTATTCACAATGCTAGCAAAATACCAGGGCTGTGACAGCATCTCACCTGAACTGCTCACAGTAACGCGGCTTGTCAGCAAGCACTTGGCAAGAAGTCTCGCAGGATATTAAGAGGAAAGCAGTGTTCAAGGACATCGCTAATATAAAATGATTCCACAGAATACCACTGGGTGTGTGAGAGACCACTTGTGATGAGGAAAACACCTAAGCAGGTATTTAATTCTAAGCCTATGCTCAAAGCCCGCTATCTTCAATTAGATTGAAGCTTGCATTGCATGAAGTCCAGTCCAGACTTCCCTGAGCGGGAATGATGTACTGCACTGGGAGCCAAAGTGCTCTGCTGGGTGGATTTAAGCGTGCTTTTAGACCTACACGTCTGCTTAAATGATTTGCCAAACTGGGGGCACTGTACAGAATATTTAAGCGTAGCAGGATCACAGAAACACTTCACCACTTTGATTCCCAAAGGGAAATTTCATTAAAACACCGAGCATCTAGCCATTTAAAATAATTCTGGCTACAAAGAGCAGTAAGTCTTTGCCCCCTGAAATAGTCTCTCTGGTGGATTGCCAGCGTCCCCAGTAAGTTTCTAGAAACACAACTAACATGCCTGAACTTGGTCAGGAGCCATCTGCTCTCAGGGATCTGCAAGATCAGGAGTCTCAGTGCCTGGCAGGGGTCCCAGTGCCTGGCAGGGTCCCACGCAGAACTCTTTCATCCACTTCCAAGTGAGGTGGCACCTTTCCCCACTCAAGCTGTCCTTAACCATCATCAGCTCTCAACATTCTAAGTGTTTGGGCCAAATTCTGAAGCAAGTTCAGAGCCAAGCTTTTCTGACTGCTTCTCCAAGAGCAGATTTTCTGCCAGGCACAGTCCCCTGCACAGATATCTAACCAAGGCAAGACCCTTCCAAGCAAGGTCAGCACCCCATATGCTGAACTGTTCTGCAAATCTGATTACTTACCGTGATGCCTAAATGAGGAGCTGGGCATGGGAAAATACAGTTGCCAGCATCTAGATGCAGAACCTATCTTTACACTCGTCTCAAGGAGATCGATAGCTCTCTGTTGTACATGTGCTAGAAGGAACAAGACCAGTGAAACAACCCTCCATTGGCATTAGCAACACTCCTTTGTAGAGGAGACAAGACTTGCTGCGGTTAAAGGATGCCACAGTTGAACACAAAGTAATGCCCCTCCGACGGCTCACGCAGCAGCAGCATCTGCCTTATTAGCGGCACAGCACCAGTAGCAACTCACAAACCACACTTCAGGCACGACAGATAGAGCCGAACAACAGCTAACTCACCCGTCTAGCTTCCTTCCTTTTGCCTTTTACTTTAATCTTCCCTCACGCCTCTCAGAGCGACCCATGTCCCAAACCCACACTCCTCGATGAGACCTCGTCAGCACTGCACGTGAAGCCAACGGCGTGAAGAACCCTGGGGACGGCCAGGCCCATCTGCTAGAGGCTTTTCTCAGCGTGGGCTGGTGGTTTTATTTTAACTCCCTCTGCTTCTGGGCCCCTCTCCATCTCTCGCCCCTCCCATCTCCCTCTCTCTGCTCATGAGGACAGAGTTTCCATCCTGGCTCCGGGCCAGCACATCTATGGGCAAAGGCAGCGCTCAGGAAAAGCCATCTTCTGCTCCCTTTCATCGCATAAACACTACCGGTTTCCAGCCTGGGAGCACAGGGCTGTGCCAAGAGCTTTGGCTGCAGCGCAGGGGGACGGAGGACCTGCAACTCCTGCACGGGGTTAACACCGCAGCCTGGCCACAGGGCAACTGCCTTCTCTCCTGGCCCCCCCTGCTCCCAATGAGCAACCCGAGGCCTTACCCCAACCGCCCATGAGTTGCTCATCAGATGGCCGACACAGACGCGCCTCACATACAGCAAAGGACCATGTCTAACAGCACACAAAGATAACACGTAACATTCAAGCCAAATTCTCATTCGCATGAGCAACTGAAAAACAGAAAACCAGAAGACCTCAAGCAAACCTAGCTGGCAGTGTCCCAGTGGTGGGAAGATGACCTCGCCCAAAATTTACAAGGCGGCCTCAGAAATGCACTAACTCCTAACAAGTTTAATTAGTAAAAACTGACCTTTAATCACCACTGTAGCTATTGAAGCTGCCCCACTAGATCCCTGGAACTAACAGTATGCCAGCTGCAGCTGGCTTCCCTAACCTGGGGAGGGGAAGAAGCACTGAAACAAAGCCTGAAAAGTATACCAGCACTCACAGCATTCCTTCTAGCAGGACACTACTCTTTTGAGCTTCCATCTTTCCAAGTACGCTTGACTTCCCCTCACCTTTACCGTGGGACAGTGCTATTTGCACAAAAGGCAGAAACAAGGTTCTCGATACATGTTACGTGTATTAAAGAAAGGAGTCCTAGCGTTTCAAACTTCTTGCAAGGATGATTTCTCGTGAGCCCCCTTTTGGGGTCCTTGTCACACATACGTGGCACCCCACATTTGACCAGCACATGTTTAGGCAACATATTTACCTCAGAGCAGTACAAACCCAGCATAAAATTATCCTAGCTATCACACCAGGATTATCCAAGAGCACAGCCTCTGTTGGCAACTGCAACAGTGACAGGCTGGAACCACATGAAGTGGTTCAGAGCTGCTCAGAGCTGTCTCGGCACAGGAGGGACAGGACCATCATGATAGCAGAGCCCCAAAGGTGTTTCACTACAGGCTCTATGCCGCGAGATCCCACTGAGCTCCTGGCTCACTGAAAGACATGACCTGGTGAAGGCTCGCATGAGCGGCAGGCAAGTATCCATCGCTCTAATCAAGAACTGGACAGGGGACTTCCGAGTTTCACCTCATCGGTCCTATGTCTACAGACATAGAGTACGTTGACCCGATTAGATGGTGAAGCATGTAAAGGTTGGGACGGACCTTGAACAGGACTGCCCTATAGGACCTTAAGTATTTACTTATGTAAGATGGCAATGATGCCTTTTAGCACCATACCGACAACAGAGTCCTTGCACTGGTCCTCAGTCTGTTCTGTGCCAGGCTTCCACCCAAGGACACAACCCTCAGTTGAAAACCCAGGTTGTAGAGGGCCAGCGGCTCCCGGGACTTGAGCTTCTTTGTCCTAGGCACCCAACTTGAAGATCACCCAAGGCCCCTGCGGAAGCCTACATTTCAAAAGCGGAGTCTTCATGAAGCCAGGAGCCTGGAGTTCAATCATATGGTATACACAAGGCTGATCACGGGGCACTGAGAATGAAAGCGGTCTTCACTAAAACCTGGGCTGAAACCACCACCCAAGTGGTTATTGACAAGTTTCAGCCTTTGCTTTCATTTCCCGTAGTTGGTAAAGCCACTTAGAGGTGAAAACCAGAGAAAAGTCCCATAAGCAAGAGAAGTGTGCTCTTGTCCTTTCCATTGCACTTCAGAGCTACAGTCAAGAAAACACTGTCTCTTCTCCAGCCTGGTCTGGGTAAAACGGTGCTTACAGGTTGGTACCCCGCAGATGCAATGTTATTTGAGCTGCATCTATGCAAAACTGGGCTCACTCATCTACTGTCAGAACTCACATGCAACAAGGAATTTCCTTCTAGCTACATCCCACTCCCTTCTTCCCTGTGGAGAGTCTTCTCAGTCCTTAAGGAACTGCTATGCAAGTTCATTAAAAGTCCTATTTCAGCATTTCCTTCACAGTAGAGGCCTCTTCCAGCCAGCTCTTGGGATCCTGCCAACAGACATATCAGCCACTAGTACTTAAATCCTTCCGCTAAAAAATGCTTCCCTGAAGAGCTTATACCCCAGCTCTGGATGCCTAAGAGAGCCAATCACCAAAATTAACCGGCTTCAACAAGAGCTTAAGAAAGGTTCTTCTCCACTCTCATAGGCTTAACACTGCACTACACAGCCCTTTCTCCCCTTGGTCTGGCCTCCGCTTAGAAAGGAGCAGCTTCAGCACAGTTCCAGTCAGGAAATAAATGTCAGGTGCTACAAAAGGGAGAAACAGCTGCCTCGGATGATGCGTTCAGGGGGATCCAAAAGAACACGACACTTGCCAGGCACTTCTGAAATGCCCAGCATCTTCCCATGTTTAACAGTCTGGCTCTGTTGCACGAAGATCTGATTGAAGAATTTCTTAAACTTGGGGCAAGGACTGCATTTGCCTCTATGTCCCCAGAGCACCCAGCACAACAGAGGTTTGAATTCCTGTCCATATAAATTAGTCGTTATGGCTTGATATTCAGACTAATACAGTGGAAAAGCTCCTACTGAGTTAAGATCACCTCTGAAAACCACAGCCTTGCAACTTCCGTGGCCTTATTTATCATCTCCTTGTCAAAATGAACATTTCTAACATGTAAACACACCAGGCATGGGAGAATGACAAACATACTGTAAGCGGTTGACAAAGGATCTAAAAGCCCCTCTTGTTTCTGAAGAACAGAAAGCATCACGTGGTTGTCTCTGCAGACAAAATGTCCTAAAAGATTTCCCAAGGCAGCAAGCTGGGGACAGTACTGAAAGCAGCACTTTGGGACACTCCACATGCACTTGTGGTCTAAAAGGAGAATCGTGCTTGGGGATCAGAGCTGATGAACAGGGAGCACTTCTGTGTTGCCTGTCAGGACGGGGAACGTGCCAAAGGACAACATGGGCTTCAGCACACAACCTTCTCACCCACAGGCAAAGACAGGTCCCAGCTGAGCCATAAATCTTTAGCCTGCTTTTTACATCCCGGGTCGCTCCAGTGCCCTTTGTTTTCAGGGCTTTCTCTTCCGTTTCTCAAAGAGGCGCTCTTACCCTGGGAAATCCTGTGGCCTTCCTCTCATTTCCATACTTAGCATTGTCAGTTGTTTCCAAGTCCGTCTCAACGTGGTACATGTCCATTCTCACACACTGAGACACTGTTTGGATTATTTAAAAAAAACAAAAAACACAACCAAGCAAAAAAACAAAACAAACCCAAACCCAACAACCACCAAACCCCACAAACACTACCCCGATGACAACAATTCAGAATACAACACAAGCGTCGAGGAAACACATTCCTTTCCTCTGGCAGGATGCAGTAACGACTCCCTTTCTGATGGTTCAGAAACAGAGCCAGTACACTTTATTGGACTTCGCTACCACACACCAAGAACGAGTGGTCAGTAAGGTGGCAGCCAACACAGAAAACAGCTTTTTAATCCACCAGCAACACCACCAGCTTCCCTCCCAGTAGCAAATGAAAGCCCTTCTCTTTATCCTCCCAGCTGAGCTCTGCTCCTCTCCAAAAGCAACATCCCTGCTTAAAAGGCAAGAGCAAACATGGCCGGGAACACCTCAGGGTCAGGAACAGTTCCCATACAACATGCTGACCTGTCCAGGAAACAAACTGTGCTCTTGTAAAGTGCAGGATTAAGCACCCCGTCCTTAACCCTTATTACCTGCTCCTACGAGGCTGCAGTGCAGCCCCAAGGAGTCAGAAAGCCTCAATCCCTCCAAGACCATTCCTTTTCCAGCACTGAGCATCAAGAGCCAGGCTCCTTGGAGACTCACAAGACGGAACCCTCTGAAAGCACCCTACATGCACCTTGCACAGTTTACCGTCCAGTTTGCATTTGATTCCCTGGGACCAAGGCAGCAGACAGCTGTAAATTCTTCCTCGTTCCCTTCCCAGCTGCTGTTTCCCCCTGACCCTGTGCCTAATCCATTAGCACCCATCATCCCTGGGTACCGCAACAGGAAGGTGAGTTGGTGTTTCTCACCTCGGGACAGGTGAATACTCTCATGGATCCCAAGCGGGAGTCAGAAATGCCACCCTGTTAACCTGCTGGCTGCACCCAAGCACAGAGGTTTCCTCCTGCCAGGGGCAAAGCAAGGGAAAAGCAGGCATTCCGCAGCAGGAGGAGAGAAAAACAAAGCTAAGATCACAGAGAGAATCGGGGCTTTCCTGAAACCAAGGGGCACTCCGCTGCTTGCTCCGGTAGGGCCCGGGCTTCCCCCAAAGAATCTGCTCAGCGTTTCCTCGCTGTTTTCCTGCGGGAGACCCAAGCGGGGCTGAGTCCACCCGGGGGCCTCACGCTGGGCGGCTGGGCTGCCTGCCCTCCTCCGCCCCACCGCTCCCGAACCACCACTCGGGCCGGCCGTCCATCAGCGGGGCCGTCGCCCTCCCCGCGTCCCCTCGCCTCTTCCCTCACCCGCACCGGGCGGGGACGGAGGGAGCGGGAGCGCGAGCGCTCCCCGTCCCGGCGGGAAAGCGGCGGGGCCGAGCGGCGGTGCCCTCAGCGGCCGGGAGAGCGGGGGAGTTTCGGCTCCCGCTCCCGCC
>VZTL01002625.1:26484-48724 GCA_013400535.1 Scopus umbretta | reverse complement strand
CCTGCCTGCGGCAAGGCCAGAAATTAAAAAAAAAAAAAAGCAACAAAAAACCCACAAAAACCCCCCAAACCCGAACCCCACCGGATGAGGTGCGCAAGACGCTTTTCTGGCGGCGAAGAGGAATGAGCCGGGGGGGGGGTGGTGGTGTAGAAAGTCCCTTCTCGCTACCAAAACGGCACGGGTTGCTCCAACAGCTTCCCGCGGCTGAAGGAAACCTGTTGGGGGATGCGATCCGCTCACAGGCGCTTCAGGAGAAAGCGGCTGGCCGGGAAAGCCTCAGGCCTGCGACGTGATTTCCATCAGCAGAGCTGTTCACCTGCGCAGGGCCGTAATCCAGCTCCCTCTCGGTGCAGGCTTTTACTTGGGCAGATCCGAGCTGCCCATTGAAGCGAGGGAGGGATCTGGATTGGAAAAGTGGGTTAATTCCTCCTGCAGGTTTTTGGTTCCCAGGATGCATTAAAAATAGCTGACAGGGGATTTATTTATTTATTTTTACCTCCGAGTAGACATACACAGTTAGCAACATACACCCAAAACCGGGAACGGTCCGAACTCCCAGTGTGAAAGGCCACAGCGCCCAGCCCAAAGCCTCCCTGCACAAGACAGTAACTTCGCTGAACAGCCGTGATGGCAACGCGAGTTGCAGCGTCACCTTTGCGGTGGCTGTCCCCTAAAACACGCTTTTGGAGAGGTTGTGGTGGCATACACAAAAGCTCCCAAAAGGAAGAGACGGATAACGTCGTCATCAGCTGCATCCTCGGCAGCGGGTTCATTGGTTTCAATTTATAAAAGGCACGGGTCCTTTGCGAAGGAAAATGAGCAGTCCGCCGTAGCCGTGTAGTTATGGAGGAGGTCATGACGTTGCCAGTTGACTCGGGAATAAGCAGGAGACCCAACACTGCCATCAGCAGCCCCTCTTGCAGAGCAGAAAGCCCGGGGTTCAGAACAAGCCTGGAAGATGAAACAACTCAGTAGCTCTACTGAAATACCATCATCACCTCAGCAGGCTTTTCCTTTTGATTTTAACTTTTTTCACCAGTAGTGATGTGCCGTCATGCGCCCTCACGTACTTCCATTACTCAAAGCACTGACTTTTTCATTAATACCCTCGCTAAGGAAATCATTAATAATCGCAATGCTTCACCTACCGGCGTCAGCCTACCACTAGAAAACCTTGGCTTTTCCTTAAAAATAAAAAGATCATCGCCAATTTCTCTTGCCATCGCAAAAAAAAAAAAAAAATAAAGGAGAGGCAGCTGTCACCTTGCAATGGCTGAAATACCCACCGCAGGTCCCAGCCCCCTCATTTCACCCGTAGCTCGATCCACCGCACCGGTCGGAACCAAGGTAGGCTCAAAAACCAAGATGGCAAGAGCCCACCTCAACTGTTCAAAATGGATGGAGACGTGAAGGCCCCCAGCCCAAGGCGCGGACCCCTTCCCTCTCGTCNCCCCTCCTCGGGCGGGCCGCCGGGGCGAGGGGCTCGTTGTCCGGTTGGGCGACCGCGGGGCGCGGCGGCGGGCTGCGTGCCGGGCGCTGGGTGGCGGTGGCCTTGGCGGTGCCCGCCGGCACCGGTTGGAAGGAGAGGCCGGGGTGGCGGGGGCCGGTATGGGTAGGGGAGCGCAGCCCGGAGCGGCCGCCCCGGGCGCTGCTGCGACGTTTGGGCCTGGTGCTCCGGTTGGGTCTGCGGGCCTGCGGGTTGCTGCTGCGTTTCGGCCCCCTGCTGCTGCTCTACCCGCTGAGCCGCCTGTGGCCGGGCCTGGGCGGCCTGTGGCTGCGGCTGCTGCGGAGGGCGGCCGAGGCTGCTGGCCCCACCTGCATCAAGCTGGGCCAGTGGGCCAGCACCCGGAGGGACCTCTTCTCCGAGGCCTTCTGCGATGAGTTTTCCAAGCTGCACGTTGAGGTGAGCCCGCACCCGTGGGGCCACACGGACGAGCTCCTGAGGAAGGCCTTTGGCGAGGACTGGATGGGCATCCTCAAGTTCCAAAGCCGGGAGCCGGTCGGCTCGGGCTGCGTCGCCCAGGTGTATAAAGCCTATGCCGACCTCACAGCTATCGCTGGCTCCCAGGCCAGGGAACGAGCGCGACGCTCGGAGTTACGGTCCGCTTTTGAAGCATGGGAAGTGTCAGGCTTTAGAGGCCTCCTCAGGTGGCTGAGGAGGAGGAAGAGCGAGGAGATGCGGGATGAGCTGAGCCCAGCAGACTGCTCCCGGGGAAGCCCTGTGAGTGGGATGTCCCTTATGGAGCAGACGGCCAAGCCACTCCTGAGTGCAAATCCTTCATCAGCCAGACATCTCACGCCTGTAGCCATTAAAGTAAGTCATACATCTGGCTGGTAGATGCGTGAAAATGGAGTGTGCTGGATGAGGCCACTCAGATTTCAGTTCCCGTGGAGACGAGTAGCTGGCTAGGGGCCAGCGCGAGAGGGGTGATGCTCATCTGTCTTGGTGCCTTTTCTCAGTGCTTTGGTTCCAGCCAGCTGCAATCCAGACCTGTGGTGGCCCCAGCTCTTCCCAGCCCAGGGAGCTCAAGTACATGTAATGCCTATGGCACCTTTGACGTGGCATGTGGATACCAGAAATGCCTGCAAGGGCCAAGTTTATGTTAAAAATATTAAGCGGGGTTTCACCTTGCAGAAAATGAAACCCCTTCTCCCCTCACATGAAGAAATCTGGAACAGATAAGTTCTTTCCAGCAAAATTTATTTATAAAGAAATCTTAATGTTTGAGCTGTTCCAAATACTAATCGGCATTGTATGGCATGGAGAGGGCAGGAGTGCAAAAGCAACGGAAAGTGGCATTGAGTGAGACTGCAGGCTCCAGTACAGATATATTCCATTTGAAGATTATAATGTGTTTCTTTACAGTTTAATCCATGGCAAAATATGAATAATTCTGAGGACTAGCTGGGGGAAACCTTGTTAGCTCCCAGTTTTATAGGCTGGGTTCTGTCTATTTGGAATGTATCACTTTAGCTGATTGAAATGGACTGTCCTTTTTTACAGCGTTTGGGGAGTTGATCTTGCCACCGTTCATTCTTGCACAGGTCTTGCACCCTGGGCTAGTCCACCAAGTCCAGATGGATTTGTTTCTCATGAAGATGGGTAGCCACATCATTGGACTTCTCCCTGGATTCAAGTGGCTCAGTTTGACAGAGATAGTGGAGGAGTTTGAGAAGCTTATGATGCAGCAGGTGCGTGCCATGCCACGGTCCCCACGTACTGAAAGCAAACTGCCCTTTGTCTCGCTACTGGCTGGCTCTAACTCTGTTCATACCGTTGCTTTTGAAAGGGTTAGATGAAGGCTTGCTTGTTCTTCAGTTATGTTCTTTAATCGGTCACATAATGTTACTGTAGGAAAGCTTATATGCTCACAGAGTAAAAAAAACAAAGCAATGAAAAAATTTAACAATCCTTATTAGATTTAAACATCTTTTTTAGACTTTGAGTATGTTTTGTAGTGAACAGCCTAGCTGGCCATAGTCACAGTCCTTTTTGCAGCATTGTGAGAGATGAACGCTGGTGAGACCTCTCCTTAGGAAAAGAATCTCTCCAAACAAGTGCTCGGACATGTGTTTTTTCTCTTTAATCCTACACATATGTTTGCAATCTGTACTCACTGGTCATATTTGTTAGCACTGAGGTATATATATTGGCGTAACTAATACGCTTTCACAGAAGTTAATAATACATTTTATATTGTATTGCCATCAGACTCATAGTATTGGTAAGTTAAGCTTTACAAGTAAATCTGAAAACATGTCCTGATTCACTGATGTCTTCTAAAGACACAGTCCTGAAACATCCTTACTACCAAACTTGCAAAGATTTCACTACAGGCCTAGTTAGGCTTACGTTTCTATTAAAATGAACTGTTACCTGCAAAATGCATTTTTGTGTCTAGATTGCGGAGTCTGAAGTTTGTTACAAGCTTTTGAAAGCCTTAATTCTTTTCTCCTATTGCAAAAAATTCTGCGCAGTAAATCCATGCTGTAAACTGTTGACTGTATTCAGATGTGACTTGAGGTCATTAGTACCATTTGAGTCTGGCAGAGCCTTTGGTGGATGCGCTGAAGACTGAGGATTAGGAGAGCATCTGATAGGCTTGTTGTAATTTCCTTTCATTTCTCTTTGAAAGAACAAGAAGTATTCCTGGAATGTTTCCCGTTGCCAGATGAGGGAGGTGAGGCAAGGTTATCCTGCCTCCTTGAGCAGCAGCAGTGGGCAGGAGAGATGCCCTGGTGTCAAGGCACCGGCTCACTGAAGAGCTAGGGCCAGGACTTCGCGTAGTGGATTATTGTGTACGCGTTAGGTTAAATTTCTTCCTGCTGTGGCTGCCTACCTGTAAAGTGAGGCTAGAGCTGCAGTTCTACCCTGTCTGCCTGCCTTGCTATTTGGACAGTAAGCTTTGGTTCAAAGGTAATGTCTTACCTTTGAAAATAATGCAGTCCTGGTCTTTTTTGAGACGCCATGCCTACAGTAAGAGTCGCCCATGTTTCGAAGGTGCTGGGTTGTGGGCCATCTGTCACTCGGTCTGTTACTCTATTCTACCTTCAGGAAAGCTATAAGCATGTAAGAAGCACCACGCTGTTTTGTTTTCATTCTGGCTTTCTGACTAGTTTTGTTGATATTGAGTATTGCACCGTATGGTCGTATCCTCATACAGGATCCTGAAGATCTAATTCTAACTGAATCTAATTTCCAGCCTGCTTTTTCTTTTTCTCCCTTGAGATTGACTTACGCTACGAAGCCAGAAATCTGGAGCGCTTCCGACAAAATTTCCTAGATGTCGATTTTGTGAAGTTTCCGACTCCCCTTTGGCCTTTGGTAACAACAGATGTTCTAGTGGAAACATTTGAGGTAAGAATTGCAGGGTCTGGGAGCGGTGGTAGCAGGGAGAAGGCCCTTAGGAGAACATGCCAAGGAGGTGTTTTTTGGAGAAGGAGTGATCAGAGGCAGAAGGATGCTTTTTTCTCTTTTTTGCCTAAAGGGATTAGTGTCCTTCCTCGGTGTCTCTTCCACTCTGTTTGTTTGTAAGCAGTGCATCCCAGAAGACAGGTGGCAGACAACTCCATATAGAAGTGAACACTTGGCCTGAAACCAAGCGGACCAGCAGTGTGTCCAGCCACCACGTGCTTGCCTGTGCTTTGCAAACCAACACCATGCTTCAACTCTCCTCTGTGGTGGGTCAAAGCAAGGAGCTCAGCAATCTGACACTTCTGATGCTTGCCTCACTTCCCTTGCGGATGTTTGAGTCACGGACCAAAGCTACTCTCGGCCTTAGTTTTTTTGTGCATGTGATCCTGGCAAGAGTATTTCTGCCCCAGGCTATGTCACACCCTCTTTCCAAAGAACAAACCCTTGCTGCTTTCATGTTCTCCATCACGCTAGGTACAGTCTCTATCGAGCAGGTCCTTTCTAGGGTATCGTTATTGCCTTCCCTCAACTCCTGGCGCCTAGGTAAAGGTGTGGTTGAAGGTGGGACACAGGGTGCGTTTGACTCCAGCTCTGTCTTTATTTCAGGAGAGTGAGCCTATTTCGCACTACCTGCATGCAGAGATTGCCGCAGAGCTGAGGCAGAGACTTGCAAAGATGGGCATGGACATGCTGCTAAAGATGGTAGGCACTTGGCTGAGGCTGGAAGTGAAGGTCGTTTTGCTGCAGAAGCTATTCAGTTGGGGTAATAAGACAATATGGCTAAAGAGAGTACCTGTTTGCTTCCCACATCTCCTACCCTTCTCCCCATGGGCTCAAAGATAGAGCTGTGCCTTTTGGAGCCAGCCCGTGGGTGCCAGGTATCTCGCGGTAACCCAGGACTTGGGCTGCTAGGGCACTGTGCAGCTCCTGAACTGGCAGAGGGAGGTTCTGTACTTCATGTGCGATGTAACACAAGGTCTGAGTAAAGCCTGAGCTAGATAAACCACTACTGTAGACTTTGACACAGAGCTTCTTCCACTGCAGGAGGGCAATCTGCTTGCACACAGTCGGGTTTCCTATGCAAGTTGATCAGTACATTGCTTAGGAAACCCAGTAATCCATTTAATGAATATTCACATATTGCCCAAGTGCTATAAAGTACAATGTAATTAGCAACTATCATGCTCTCCGCAGAGACTATGGGTGCAGCTCACAGGGAAAACAGCTAGCTAGTTTCTTCACCTATTAATCCCTCCTCCAAAACTGCCTTTTTTAAAAGAAAGAACTAAATATGGAGTAAAGAAAACAAACCTGGCCAGATTCAGCTTATGATTCAGCTTCTGGCTCTCTAGTTCTTTTGTGGTCAAAATAATCACAAATAATCTGGAAAGGAGTGTTGAGAGGTAACAGAATTGGCTTGTGAGGCACCGTGAGAACTAGCGGGGAAGAGCTGAAAAAGAACCCCACAGTACTGAGTGCATGGGCAGTAAGTGTCAGGCGAAATTCAGTCGGTAAGTGCAGTGTCATCCTAGGGCAATGGCGAGGCCTGCAGTTCTGACTCCGTGTAGTACAACAGACTCGGAAATAGCTTTTACCACTCAGAAAAGCAATGGTGGAGCTATAATAGTTTTATGCTAACATCAGATTCAATGGTTAGGAGTAAAGCAAAGCCCACACATTTTAGGAGTAGAAAAGAAATAAAGAGCAAAGAAACAACATAATGGCTGCAAGTAAAACAAATATGTGTTTCTTGAATACTCTGTGCGGTTCTAGTCCCTCGCTGTCCAGGACCTTCCATTTCAAGGGCTGTAATAGAACTAGAAGAGGTGCAGAGGAAGGCAGACAGGATGATTACTGGTGCGGGATGGCTTCCATACAGGAATGGTGAAATAATTTGGACTCATAACTCTGGAGAGCAGAGAAATGAGAGTTAGCTTATGACAAAGATATATGCAGTCATGAGTACATGAGAGTGAATACAGATCTATTATGTATGGTTTCTCAGAACAATGAGGACGACGTAAACAAAATTATTAGAGATCGCTTTTCCAGGCAACACCTAAAAAAAGCCCCTTTTTCACACAGTTCCAATTATTTACATGGCAATTGGATGAATCTGTAGAAGTCCATCAAATACCAAGATAACATCTTTAGGGCAGGAAGTCCTGCTGTCCCAGGTTGCCAGGAGGGTTAGCGGGGAAGTGCTATGTTGTGCTTGCCCTCTTGCTAGTCCTTTCTGCTACTAACCGCTAGCAGAGGCAGAGAAGTGCTACATACATTTGTTTCCTCTTCCCTTGTTTTCCTCACTTTTCAATAAAGCTGTAAGGTGGGTTGATGTCCCAGACTAGACAAGCTTAACTGTTCTCTGTAACCCATGCCACTGAATGGCAAATGGCCTGTTCTTACTGCCATTTTTGCCATCTTTGCCAAGGCCCACCAGCATGCATCCAGATAGGGTTAATTGCCAAAGAGCACTACCGTTCCCTGCTGGGACTCATGGCTGTCCCATCTGATCTCTCGGAAACAAACAGGGTTG
Organism: Scopus umbretta; assembly: GCA_013400535.1. Lineage (NCBI taxonomy): Eukaryota > Metazoa > Chordata > Aves > Pelecaniformes > Scopidae > Scopus > Scopus umbretta. Next base: position 41,273 of record VZTL01002625.1, on the reverse strand, counting down.
CTTCACACAGCTCTGCTGACTCCCCTGGGGTGGGTAGCACCCATGCCACTTCAGCAGAGCTGGTCTCTGGCAGAAGCCATTTGCTGTGTTCCTGCCTCAGGTGATGCACATTAGTAATGACAGTGAACAGACCAGAAATGAACCTCTGCTATTTGCCTGGGAGTTTTGGTGTGGGCAGGTTTGGTTGGAATGAGCTGCTCTAAGACTTGCCCATCCTCTAGGTCTTTGTTGACAACTTTGTCCATGCTGACCTGCATCCTGGGAACATCCTGGTTCAAGGCACGGCCCACATCAGCACCAGCTACAAGGAGCAGACAGCCATCGTGGACCTGTGTGACACGCTTGTAGTAGAAGTGCAGCAGCCCCTCAAGCGACTCTGCCTGGTGCTGCTGGATGCGGGGATCGTGGCGGAGCTGCAGAGCGCCGACATGCAGAACTTCCGAGCAGTTTTCACAGCTGTGGTCCAGGGCCAGGTAAGGCATCTGTCATGGGGCTGTGGAGCTCGGGCAGGGGAGGCGTTCCACACAGGTTTTCTTCTGCAGCCTTGCTGCTGGAAAGCCCATGTGCCGTCCTCCATTTTGCTGTTGTGTCAGTGTCTGTAGAGAAGAGGAAGTAAAACAGGTGCGGGTGGAGGGGGGCCTGACCTCTGCCAGGCTCCTCTGTATAAGGGGAACTACTTTATCCTCCTTCCCACTTATTTAAAATACACCCTCAGATGGACTAGAGAATCCAGTGCTGATGTCTCCTGTTCCTTCTGAGAACAAGTGTCTGTGCTCCTGCTTGCATGTTGCCGTTTCTCAGCTATGGGTTGGATGGCTCACCGGCATATCTCCGGAGGGACACGTTTTAACTTGGTCTGTTTAATCTGCCGAAGCATACCGAGGAGTCAGTGCTAAACCGTGTGTTCAGGCCTGTCCTGTGCCACCAGACTTACTTCTCGGCTATTAAGCAAAAATTGCAAACATTTGATTGCAAGTCCTTCATGGCTCAGGCTGGGTGTAATTCATGATCTACAGGTGAAAAAATTCTATACCGTCTCACTGCCAAACCCAGGGTCTCTGGCTCTGTACGTTGCTGTCACACGTCTTCCAAGAAGAGTTTTAAAGCCTCTTGCAAGCGAAGCTTGGGTATGGCTTCCCCCCTTTCTCACCAAGCATCTGCTGGTGTAGAATCAGCTCGCTCTTCCTCTGCAGCTTGCAAATGGAAGGTTGGACTTAGCCCATGAAGGAGGTTAATAGATGCCCTTCTTTATGCCACTGTCTCCTCTGCTAAGAAGAAAATGCAAATCCTGTGGGTTTTGTTTTTCCCCCTGAAACTTCTCCTGACTGCCTGAGAGATGTCTTGGTTGTGTTCTACCCTATAAGACCTGCAAGAAAAATAAACAGGGTTTTGCCAGATACTAGCTAAGACTTTTGGACCAGTTCTGCTCTTCTTGCACCTGCTTCTCTTGATCTGTTGGGTCTCTGTTGCTGGAATGGGAAAGCAGAGCCCTGGGAGTTCTCCCTGCAGTGTGCCTCCTCCAGGGACAGTGATGTGCAGCTTGCTGTAGGCCTGCTGGCGCCAGCGATCAATTTCTGATTCTCCTCTTCAACTTGTTTCACAGGGGGAAAGAGTGGCAGAACTGATCCTTCATCATGCCCGTGCTAACCAGTGCCAGGATATCGAGCGATTCAAAGCTGAGATGGCGGAACTAGTGACCAAGGTCCGGGGGAACACCATTGCCCTAGGAAAGGCAAGTGCATGATGCCCCACCCTCACTTACCTGCAGCTCGGTACAACTTGGCTTTCTGCATGATCCCTGTGGAAAGGCCAGCTCTGATCTCATCAGCACCACCAACCAGTACTGGGTGCTTTTAGTCTCTCAGGTGCAGCAAAACTCCATAAAATCCTTTCTTATTTCCTTCTAATTTTTAAAAAAATCATGTGTTTGAGTGTGTTTTTGGGTTGTGGTTTTTTGGTTTTTGTTTTTTGTGGCTTTGTTGTTGTTAGTGTGGGGTTTTAAATCTCTAACATCTGCAGGTCCCTGTGAGGGGTTGCTGAGCCTGATGTTACGGCTAGCATCCTGTTAGCTAAGGCCAGCTTGGGCACTTCAGGGAGTGTAGTATGGCGGTATTGAGCAAATTAATGCATGTCGTGCACTGCTGTGAGGTCAGGTGTTCTCAGCCTGCCTGGGCTGGCAAGTAAGCAGAACCATGGGTTGCAGCTAAACTCCTTATCCTGGGCAGGGTGGGGGGGATCGTGCCTTGATGTTGGCTCTTGTCAGCCCAGTAATCTTGTCCCACCACCAGAACCAAATGCTAACAAACACTTAGAAGAATCCTGCCTGTCACTCATGTGGCTCAGTCTTCTTGACCACAGTTTTTTTGATCAGTTGTTAACTTCTCCTTTTGTATTCCAGCTTCAGGTGGCAAATCTCCTCTCGAATGTCTTTAAATTGTTGATGACCCATAAGGTGAGGTCCTGTCACTGTCTTCAACAGCTAGAATTTCATTTGGGGAGGGAGAACTACTGGGAACATGAAGGGCTGAGAAGGAGGGCGACTGACTTCTGAAACGAACAGCTAGGAGGGGGACTGCATCCAAGTGTTGCAGGCATGCTGTTTCTCAGGTCTTGATGCACATCCTAACAAGACCAATTTCTGTCGTGTTTTGTCTTAATACTGCGTTTAATGGTTGATACTATTGACTAAGAGAAATGTTTCTGTAACACATAGTTTTTCCTATCTTTTTTTTGTAGTCCCTTAGAAGCAGAAAATGAAACCTAGTGTACGTTCCACTTGTATATCACTGCACGCTTTCTTCCCTGGACCTCTTTCTTGATGTGGGGTCACATAACAGCACCAGGTCATTTTACTGGTTTGTTAGAGGCCTCAAAAGCGAGAAGGTTGTTTGCAGAACAGAGATTCCTTCTTATAACTGATGATATTTGGGGGACAAGTTTCCCTGGTTGCAAACAACTTTGGAAATCAACAGAGCTATGGTGGCCTGAACCAGAGGAGATGAGAAGGCTGTCAGCCACAGGGCTGCCCAGCTTGCAGAGGGTCCCTTTAAACATTCCTTAGTTAGAGGTTTTTGTCATTAAGCCATATTAAGCTGGTTTCTAATAACATGAAATGTAATTTAGGCCCTTACAAAGCAAGTCCTCCCAGCTCCGTGAATTCTTAATTCCCTGGTATGCCTTGAAACAACCCTGGTGCCTGGCTGGGAATTTGGGAGTAGTTTGCGCACACACAGAGCGGAGGATCGCTTCCTCTGATCTGTGGGGGCCTTTTGTGGCCATTCGGAAGGTGAGCTCCCCCTACACAAGTGCATGCGTTCAAGTATGTTGGATACTACTGCAACTTATAACTACATTAGCAATGGTGAGCACTCCTAAGCTCCTGCTGTTCCAGTATGAAAGGGAAAAAAAAAAAAAATCCCATGCCTCTTTTTGGAACTGAAAAACAAACTCTGGGGTTCCCTTAGGGCACTTACCCTGAAACTGTTGCCTTATTTTTGGGCTTGCTGCAGGATTTCAGTGAGTTCTGAAACTCCAAGTGATGGAGTTGCAGTGTAGTTTCAGGCGTGCGTATGCTCTCTGCAGCCTCTTCCCTCCCCTCTCAGCCTGGCCAGTGCTGGTGCCTCTGTGGAATGGGCTCGGAAGAAAATAAGGTCCGCTGAGTCCATTTACTCTCTTGTGGTTCTAGGTGAAGCTTGAGAGCAATTTTGCTTCCATCATCTTTGCCATCATGGTTCTGGAAGGCCTTGGTCGTTCACTGGACCCTGAACTGGACATTCTAGAGGCAGCTAAACCACTCCTCATCAAAACCGCAGCTTCTGTCCTCGAATAGGCTCTTGTGGCTGCTGCCCTCTCACTGTGCACGGTTACCTCTGCCGTCTCTGAGCTGACGGAGAAAGAAGCTGAAGGTGAGGAGTCGCACGTATCTTGAGGACACACCATGCAGAGGTTTCTCTCCATTAATGTTGCCTTCAGTTGTTTCAGCCAAGCACCAGGCGCGGGATGATTAGAAGGTCTGTTCCAGAAACCAGGAAGGCTTTGCATGATTGGCGAGTTCTGATTCATTACACAGTTCTAAGAGCTGATGCGCTCTGGTAGGTTTTAAAGTGACGTATTCATGTAGTTTAGGTGCACAAGATCACTGCAGCCTGATGAGAAAAGCAGTCTTGTCTAAAAGTGTTTAAAAAGATGTTGCTTGATCAAGTCTGTTTTGAAATGTATCAGGTTAAATATTTAAAGTTAATTTACTGACTTATCTGTCACTGTGGTTTGAGAAACGCTGTTCTAACACCACCTAAGCAACCAATTCAGGCTGAAAAAAGCCAAGAAAACTATTTTGTCTTTTTTTTTTTTTACTTTTAACTTCTACTTTTATTGTAGAAGTGTCTTGAGATCCTGCAGGGAGTGGCCTGTTCTTCGTTATTTTGGATGATAAAAACAGACCAGTCCATTTGATTTTTTTTTTTTTTTAATTCCCCCCAAACTTCTGTACTCTAGCACAATACTATAGGAGTTTGGATTATAAACAGCAAAAGAAAATATTTACCTAGGCAGAAAACCTATTTCCATAATAAAAACCAACTTTTCGGAATATACTAGTCTTAGTTTTGTTTTTTTTTTTCCTGAAGCTTAAACAAAAGTCTTTCCCTCTCCCCTTCCCCACGTGCTTCCTTCCTACTGCCCTCCCCCCTGCTCCCCTAGCGTTACCCTAGTCAACTCAAAACCTTAACTAATATGCAAATTCTTGGGTTCTGTTCCCAGTAGTTTGCAAAACAGAGTCCAACCATTTTCCTAATGGATGGAAATCACATTGTGAATGTTTAAAATTAAATAAAGCCAGCAAAAGAGCTAGATCATACATGGCTTTTACAGTCAGTTATTTTAATAGTAGTATTAAGAGTATTTTATGGCTGTATTTTAATAGTGAGAAACAGAGTCTATGAATGATTGGAAATAATGTAATACTAAATATATTCCCAGATACACTGTATGTGAAATTGCAGCAGCACAGGGTGTCTGCAGCTGTCTGTTTTCAGATGGTTAAGCAATGAAGAGAAAGTACATGAGCAGACAATCTGCTGTTTTATGGTGATTATAAAATAATGATTAATGACATATAAATGAAGTCTGAAAAACAAGTTTAGATTCTGCTCAGTGTATTTCATGTACTTCCCTTTAATGTTACGTATTCTATTTCCCAATGCTTCCAGATAAAAGAAGCAGTAGAGTTTAATATCTCTTAAGTTTTAGGCTTGTCTCTGCAAGTCTAGTTAGACTTACACTCGTGACTAGGTACACTGTTGGCCTAACTAGCACATGATTTTGCATAAAAGAGAACAACCCCCAGACTGGACATTAAGGAACATCTCCACGTGCTGCCAGCACCCATTTTCCTCCGGTAGTGTGCGTGCCCCCTCCCGTGTCCACCCAGCTGGGGGGTTGAGGTGCCAGGCGCAGCACTCGGCGGCCCGTGCAGCCTGGGCCGAGTCCATCAGGTACACAGGTCTTGGGCACGGCCACCCATGTTCTTGCTGAGCAAATTTCAGCCAACTTTTCCAGAGGCTGAGCAGAGCTTAAACCAAGTGATAGACTTCTATGTCTAAAATGCCAAACCGTGCTTCTCATGTAGTTTCCATATATGCAGCAAGTTACAATTTTTTCAGACCTTAATTTAAACAAATTTAATGAAAGAAATTTAATTTAAACAAACAAAATCTCAAAGCCTTCACCTTATATATAGGTTCATCTTTCTTTCCTTTTCCCTTTTTATTAAACAAAAATCGCAGGATGGTTCATGCATACTAGGAATCCTAAAGTTAAAAATACGTCTTTTAGCCATTAAGGCCTCAGAATGGTTCGTAAACATCTGGAGGAGAGACTTAACTTCAGCTGTCTTTTTGGGGAAAGCTGAAGGTGTTTCACTTATCTCTGGAGGAACACAGTCTGAGACTTAATGCTAAGGAACTGCTGGCCATTCAGAAGACTTGGCAGAATTTTAAAGGAGCTCCCTTTTACAGGTTTTCTTAATTTTTGTTGTTTTGGGTTTTTTTTTTGTTTGTTTTAAGAAACTGCTGTTATCACTGGTGCTGTGTTCCTGTAAAAGGGGTGAATTTTTATAATACTTATGCTTTTGCTGAGTGATGTACCAGAAAATGTGTAACATGTTTCTAAGTGTACGCAGAATGTCAGGCAACAATATTTAAATTTTGTATCTAGTTTGCTTCTAGTATTACTTAAAACAAGGTGTCGCAAATATTATATATACTTTAGCATAGATTTGTGTAAAATAAGAACATCCTTCGATATAGCTCCGAGTGTTTCAGCAAATAAATTGCACAACGTCCATTCTCCTTTCCTAAATACACACATGAAAAGAACAGTTGCATTTCTGGCTACCCAAAGCTGGTAACAGCATTCTCTGTGACACAGCCGCTGTATTTTGTACCTCTGATAGTATGAGGAAGAGGGACAGCACTTCAGGATGCGATAACCATAACCACCTCCTTCTCCTCCCCTTTGTGAATGAAGGCACCTCCACTCCTCAGAGTACAATACATTAAAAAAACCTCTTCTCTCCTTTCCTGTTGCAGAAAACCGTCTCTTGATGTGCCTTGCTGTTTCCTGTCAGGGGAGGGGAGAAGCCGGTAGCTTGTCCACAGGAGTGGCTGACACCACAGGCTTCGTTAAGGAAAGTCAGTGATGCACTTAGAAAATCGGGGGAGCCATGAGCAAGTTGCATTGTGGGCTCCAGGCGGTAACTACGTTTCACGCCATAGCCGGAATGGGGAACTCTTCTCCTCCTATAGCGCTACTGGCTACCTTGGTTTCTTATACAATTTGTTAACTGTCAATTTACCGATGCGTTCGTCTCTGTAGCATTCTCCTCATTTACTCATGGTGAACAGAAAGTCTGTTTATTCAGACCAGGCGCCCTACCTGCAAAGATATCTGAGCATCTTTCTCGGATAAAATTTCCTGCTTTTGGAGACTGCCAGCCTGAAAGTGAGACTTGTAGGCAAAACAGACCCCCAAGCCCACCATTGGGTTTGGTGATTCTCCAAAGACAGGTATTTCAGAGAACAGACATTTTTCTCATAACAATGCCCAGAAAGAGTGGCTTGTCACCAAAAAAACATTTTCCTTTTTGCATTTTGGGCTTCTAGAAGTCACTCCTCCTCTAGGGGAGTGGCCTACGCATTCCAAGCCAGAAGTATGACCGACAGTAGAAGATCTACACTTACCTGAAGCTGGAGGGTGCCAAGTTGTCACACCAGGTTTTGTGAAGCACCTCTCATGTCACCGGATCCCTGCCCTGCCCCCTGCAGCAGTTTTGGCAGGAAGAAGCCCAACTTTGTCATATGTATGGGGACTTCTTCCCTATGGATCTCTGCAACTCAAGTGCAGTGGGACACTTGCAAAAGTCAGTTGTTAATAATGGAAACTGCAGTGGACAATTCAAGTTGTATTTTAGCATGTACTTTTCATTGCTGCAGTTTGGGTTTTTTTAACATCCAGCTGATCTCCAGCTCTCCTTCCCCATACTTCATGTAACATTCACATAGCAAGCTAAGTCACATGATAACAGCATGACATAACTACACGTCCTGTTTTACGTGGTCCTTGACTTTTAAGAAGTGTACTCTTCTGGTGCTGCTCTGGAAGAAACACAACATGGCAGAAAGTTCCCAGAATTCAGCAGCAGAAGCCTTTTCAGGCCTGTATTTAATTTCCCTGCAGGCTTCTATTAGCAGGACATAACCTGTGCTTCCACCGCTTCACCTGAGGGGCTCGTTCCCCAGGGATTTCTCCTGACCTTCGTTCTTGTTCTTCCCCTCTGACTCTACTGTATGGCCCATGCCCTCACTTAACTAATTCCTTTCTCTCATTTGCACCTCAAAAGCAGCTACAGCCTGATGGCCCTCTGGCAGGCTCTAGGTCTTGTGCACTTTGAATCACTTTTGTAACTCCCAGGTCCTCTGTTGCTCCGCTCTGGATCACCCCGTGACATTTTCACCAGCCTCGGACTACAACAGTCAGCACTACAGGTGCTGACTCCCTGGGGTCCGATGGAAAGAGCCAGCCCCCTTCAGGTGCCTTTGGGGCAGAAACTCGGCACTACGGCTGTGTTCCGTAGTCAATACCAAGGCAGCTCTTGGTTGCAGAGTTGGGTCCGAGAACAGGGTCGCTGCACATGCGTAAGACAGATGAACAGTTTGACAGAGGTGGACTAGAATAGTAACTCCAAAAAGAAAGGCATGTAAAGGACAGAGCAGCGAAAATGCACTCTGGCTGCAGTGAGAGGGAGATTAAAGACCTCTCCAGGAATCGTAATTGCACTTGTCACAGCTGCACTCAAGCACTCAAGCTCCAGCACACTGACTCACACCTGCAGATCAGGTCTGTGAACTGCTCCAGGGCCTGCTTACCCACTCCGCAGCTTCCTTACGCTAGCAGCGATGCCCGGAGCATCAAGAGATTCTGTTCTCTGAGGTACTGCTGGAGGTCACAGAGTTTTTGGCCCTCTTTTTCCATCTTCTGGCGTGAACGGTCTCTGCTCTGGAACACTCTCCCTTTGGCAGCCTGATGCTGTATTTGTTGCCTGTCCCACTTCCATGATTCTTGTTCCAACATTTCCTGTCATGACTGCATTCTGCTCCTGAGAGAATCCTGCATAAAAATAAAGACCTTTACAATTGTACAGCCAGTTTTCATGCTGAACTTCATCCACAGTTACCACTGGCAGAAGTCAGAAATGGGTATAATCTATGGGAATTCATACCTTGCATGAAAAAAGACTCCTTCTACCAGAGAGGTGGAGAATTTTACTTCCCATCTTTCGTCTTTACACATGTTAAAAAGAATGTTACCCTTCATTTATTTATCTCTAAGTGATATATTGATATATAAAACAGGTGAAAGATAAATACTCTGGATGGTGCCACTCCTGGAAACACGGTGGTACAGGAAAAACATTTCTGGACTTGCCCTCACCAGCCTTTCTTTCTCTTGTTCAAAGCTCCTTTCATTGCATTCTGCCTGTAACTCCTCTCTCTGCAAATGCCGTGTCTTTAAGAACTGCATCCTCTGACTTGCCTTCTTCTTCTCTTCCTCTGGCAGGAAGGATTCCTTCCTGCTCCTCTCTGCCCTAGCAGCCTGGAGCAGTGCCATGTGCTGCAAAGCTCTGTCTTTGTGCTCCAGCTATTTCTCCAGCCCTTGCAACATTCTCTGATGCAATCGCTGCCTGTTTCCAAAACAAAATTTCTCAAATTTCTCAGAAAGAAAGAGCAATGAAAGAAAAAGGCAGTGCATAAGACATAAAGCAGATACCCTGGCAATCTCTGCGCGGTTAACATTCCAGGACTCGTTGTTAAGTTATGAGGGTTAAACCTGTGTCCTAAACAGAGGTGGCAAAACCCCCCAAAATGAGCTGGTGCCTGATGTCTGCTAACTGCACTCATCTGTTCACCTGACTACATAACCTGCTCTGGCTGTATGTTCTTGGCCGGGGGGACCAGGAACCCAGGAAATGGATCCTGCGGACAGGGCTGTAGGGTAATTCAGGCAGCTGGGTGGCTGCGTGTGTTGGTGGTGGAGCCACAGGGGCAACAGAAGAGATGGAAGGAGGTGGGTCAGAGGGGCAAGGACCTGCTAAGTTTAAGTGGACTGTGGGGCCAGGGGCAGGGAACAGGGGTTTGGGAGGCAAAAGGACTTTGGGTCTGAGGATGAGACTGAAGGGAGTTTGCCCTTGGAGGTAATGCTAACGATGATGAGTCCATGTGTACCCGCTCACCCATACCTCACACGTCAATTTTATTCCCATTAGTAAACCACCATGACCACTCTGCAGAGACTAGCAAGAAGGACAATGCGTGATGTTCAGAGACTGAATGAGAGCACCAGGGAGCGGACATTATCAACCTTCCGACATTTACTACAAAGAAGTTAGCTCCTAGGTATTACCTCTGGCCGTCCCCGTGCAGCTGGCGTCGGATGCCATCTGCCTCTTGCTGCTGCTCCCTCTTCAGCCGCCTCTGTTCCTCTTGCCACCTTTTGTGCTCAATCTTGGCTCTGTTGAAGTCCATCTCTTTCCATCTCTCCTGAGATGCACCATTAAGGAATGATTTCTAAGAGAAATAACCCAAACCAAACCCTTAATCTCGTCAGTATATTTTTCTAATGTAAACTGTAAACTTAGAAAACCAGAACAGCTTAGTCTTCTATGTCACTCCTGAGCTCTGGAAGCCACGCTGGCTCATGAATAGTGTCACTTCCCATCCATGAAAGCAGTGAGTATGATGCGAAAACCTGTACAAAAGATCAGGCTTAACCAACAAAGGGGTGCAATTTTAAGAGTTCTTCATAGGTCAGTAGGCTGTGCCGGTTGTTCCAGTGTTGAGCCAATGCTTAAAACTGCCCAAGCTTTGTGTCAGCTTCTGGACTAGGTGGAAAATACAGGTTCTGACCACAGATTCTTTATTAGATTTTATTAGAAAAAGAAATATCTGTCTCCCTCTAGCCAAACCCAAACTTTCCTGGAGTTCTCTGCAGGTATACTAACTCTTCACTTCCTGTCATCTGAGATTTCTACCCACAGGTCAAGCAGTCTTTGTGTTTTCTTCAGTAGTAGCTCCATTGCAATGCTGGGCAGTGCTCCTAATTTGCATTCTTAAACGCGCTGTGCTGTGTAAAGAGATGAAGGAGCACCTACAAGGCTTTTTTTCACAGCCACAGTGTAATATTTATTTCTTTTGTACTCCTTACAGTGCACTGTATGCGGGAAGGAGCAAGGAAACATCACCAAAACTTAGACATACATTCCAGTTTACATTGCTAGAGCTGTTTTGGGCTGGAACAGTTTCCACAAAATATTTTCCTCTCTCAAATGCATTCTTCCTTTTCCTATGCCCAGCTGCAATTCGCACGTTCCTGCCATTAGCTGCTCCTCTGCAAAGAGAATGTCTCCTTCCAGTCCTTTCCTGAGGACCTCTCTAACACAGGACCTTCAAATAATGTCCCTGCCAGTCTCATGCAGCATTTTCACTGGTTTAACACATTGATCTGTATGGCTTCCAAGGGGCAGCAAAAACCTTTGCTCTCCAGTGTATTGCTAATCTTCGCCAAAACTGTCCCTTGTGGGTGGTTTGTGTTTAATGACATACAGAGGGAGAGGGAGAGATCAAAGAAAGAATCAAAGGTGGTTTATAGGTGGGAGGTGAACAAATGGTGTTATCTACCAGGTAAAGGACTGGCCTCAGGATAGGGAGCCTTGAAGGTCCATCCCAGCCCTGACATGCACTCCCTGCTGTGGGGTTCAGCTGGCTACCTAGACTTTCTCTTTTTTGCTTTCAGTATCTGTAAAAGAGGAATATTTTTTTGCTATCTAGTAGAGCTGGCTGAGAGGTTTATTTAAAAAAGATCAGATCTAAAATAAAAACCTCTATCAAAAGTGCTGAGTAAAAACACCAGAAGTGCCCTCTTCCTGTACAATAGTGATTCCCAAGTGGAAACCTTATGTTTCTATTTATGCATAGCCATTATTCTACATAGGCATAATTTTTGTTTCAGTAAAAAACTTTGAGAAAGAGATCAAAGGAGAGTATATTCTCGCATGACATAAACAAATCGCTTGATCCTAATAGCTGAGTCTAGTTTGGACCAAATACTCACTGAAATGCTTTTGTCTTTTAGAAGATCTGTGTATCTCCTAGCCTGCACATTGGAGGTACTGTGTGGTCTCTGTACATGTAGAGCTGATTTGATGGTCAGGCTGTCCTTCTCCAGTGATCGATTCACTCGGTCAAAGAATCTTCGGTGCCTGAAAGGAACCAAAGTACTGGTTCCCAGGAAAGGGCTCCTTTGGGAGTGCTGGACTGGAGCTTCTGCCGCTCTGGGCTCAAAAAGACCTTTCAAATAAATTAGGGTGGGTTATAGACATATGAGGTTATAGACATATGAGGTTATAGACAGCTTATAAAAAGAAAGCAAATTTAGGGAAAAAAAAACAAGGTTTTCTCATATAAATTATATTCAAGCAAGACTTTTATCACTTAGTACCAACATTTTCCTCTGAGGAAGTGGGACATTTTTTAGTTGCCACAGAACAGGTCCCAGCTTTCAAAAAACAAGCTTGCCATTGCAATCAAGCAAGAGTTTTGCCCGATAACGCAAGATCACTGAGCGCACATACAGCTACCCAGGCTAAGGGGTTGTTTACGTGGTATTTCACAGACAGACATGAGCTGCTCCTGCCAATACTCTGAGACAAGCAAAACCGATACATTTCTTGATAGTGCAAAGCCTGAGATATACATCCTGCTGAGCGACAGGAGAAATTAGCTTGGGCATGACACTGTGCTAACACGACTTTCTGGGTAACTGAGAACATGGGCAGAGCTTGCTTGCACCTTTCTGCTAAAGACAGCGTGGAACCTGAGTGGCAGTTGTTGCATGGAATGATGCTGGAACACCAGCTGGGAGGAAATGTGCACTCCTGTTTGGCTTTTCATTCTCCTTCTACCAGAAGTGACACAGAGCAAAGCAACAACGCTTGGAGAAAGCTTTAGGCTTTCAGAGTCCTCACTTAAATGCCTGCAATTGTCACAAAACTAGCTTAAATGAGAACAGCAACAATTTGATTTAAGTCGTGATCCAGCCCCTTTTTGATGATAAGGGAACAAGAGTTTACTCAGTGACATTATAAAGCAATCGCTTTCAGCACAAATAAGAGAAGGAGTGTTCCGCGGAACAGTCCTGGTGAAATCTTTTTGGCATAGGTAGTTGTAGTTAATGTTACAGATTAATTTTTGAAGTAGGAAAATTTTATAAGAAATAATATTTATAGTGAACGTTATGATGAAGGTTAAGAAATCCCAAAAGCTACTACTGCAGTAGCTGTAAAAGCCAAAAAAACCCCAACTTCCATCTGAAAATACTTTCACCTTGAGAAGATGAACAACTTCTCAAGCCATTAATACCTACATATAATGATACTATATTATGGTGGCTATATTCAGCATGACATTATGGCATTTTCTTTTGAAACACCAAGAACTATGGCAACAGATCTTTGACATGATGCTGCTGCGCTGATATTGTGTGGCAAGTCTTATGTTTGGATAAACCAGCTGCAATTTCAATACCATGTTTGTGTTTAACAATAGCCTCAGTTTCAGCATCCTGCTGTCTTCTGTCTGCTTCTTCCTCGTGGACTGTCTCCATTAACCAGCTGTCTGTGTTGACAGCAGTATCAACCATAGCATGAGCCATCTCCCTCTGAGGACTCTAGAAATAACAAGAAATGCAATCATAATCCAGACCTGATAAAGAAAAAAATAGGTTAGTTTCATGAATTTACAGCATAAGATCATAAGTTGCAACTGAAGTTTAAGAAAGAATTAAAAAAAACCCCAAACAACTCTGGGGGAGTTCTTTACTAAAGAAACAAGTCTTAAGTGGAGTAATTTCTGATCACTTTGTGGATTTCTCAACATCTTCAAATGACCTAAAATTGGCAGTACTTCTGCCCAGAAGGGTCCAAACTGGTACAAAAGAGATCAGGCCGGAGGAGCTCTGGCTGAAAGACAGTCGTGTTTCTGGCACATGCCAGAAATCAGGATTCTAACCCCTGCAGAGCAAAGGAGAAAAGCTTGGTAGCAGCTGGTGTACATTAACCTCCTCCTTACTGATCCTCATCCAGTGCCCTGTTCACAAGCTCCAAATAAACTATGGAAGATCGCAGATGCCTTTTTTGGTCTTTGATTGGGAGAGATGACACCTCTACTGTGGATGGAGAAATTTCTTAATAGCATTATTCCAGGGACTGCCCTGGTATGGAACAATCCTTACTGTAATCCTTATCCGGTGTAAAGTCTTCTGCCTGACACTTTTTCTCACCTTTAACTCCTTCATGCAGAGGCAGGGTGTAGAGGAACTGGACTACGTGACACTTTTCATATTCTGCATCTGTGGAAGAGGTTCTAGGAGTCTGCTCCAACCAGTGACAATGAAAGCTTCTAGCTCTTTCCCAAGTTAAAGGATCAGGAAGACAGTGCAGAGCAAAGTCTCTCCATTTTTTAGCAGGCAAACGTAAGAGCCAGGCCTAAAACCTCTAGTAATTTTTTGGTACCAAGAGCAGAAAACGTGCGATAACAAAGCATACATTACACGTGTTGACAGAGGAGCCAGAGTGAAGCACTTTTTACCTTCTTGGGCTCTATAACCTCATTGTCCTCTTCCAAACAAGACTGAACATCCTTTGGAACATTTTCTGTCTTCAATCTCTTATCTTCCTTTTTCTCTTCCTCTCCGGCAACACTTTCTGAAGACGAAATCCTCACTTCAGACAGTTGCTTTTCTATTTTCTTGCTGAGCTCTTCTTCAGTCAAGCTTGTTTCTGGGATGAAGGCATCTTCCTGCTGCCCTTTGCACCCTGTAGGCTGTGTCGGTTCCCAGGCTGCCAGGCAGCAATGGGGAAGCGAGGTACACCCACAGCTGCACTTAGCACACGGCTGAGTCAAATACAGACCCCTTGGCCAGTAGTCCAGGTCTGAGTGACCCCGTCTGTACTGGCCTGAGGCTCTATAACCCGGTGTCACGATGTATGGGTAATCCAAGCTTGAATCTACCGCCATCTGCCTGGCTGCTAGAGGCATCTGCAGTTCTAGGATGATGCGTTCGCTTAAGGGCAGAGGGATCCGCAGAGCTTGGTCAGAAGGCACCTCCTTGGTCTGCCCATTCCAGAAATTCACAAGCACTCCTCTTCTATTGTGTGCTGTGCATGTTTGGGAAAAAAA
>VZTL01002625.1:5221-19110 GCA_013400535.1 Scopus umbretta | reverse complement strand
CCCCCCCTTTTTTTTTTCCTTCCAGCATTACATTCTAAAGCATCAACATCAAAGTACATTTTTTCACTCCCCTTAACGCACCTCTGGAACTTTGTGGAGAGGAGGAGCTGTGAATGACAGATAAACAATCTCCTTCAGACTTTTCCATGCAGTCAATCTTTATTATAGCAGTATTCTCATATTCACATCAAGTACATAGAACTTTTTGCCTTTTATATAATACAGAGTTCTTTAAATAACTTTACACAGAAATAGTTTTCTTCAATCTGAATTCAGCTATCAAATTTTAATATGTTTTAAGTCTCCATGCTCTCTAACCAAACTGGACAATATTTCCCATTGTACAAATTTACATGAGAAAAACTCCGAAGTACAAATGAAGGGACAGCAAAAGTAAAGGGGGAAGGAGCAAACAAGAAAATTAAGTTGCGTTGGCAATTACAGGGGACACTTGAGAAGGAAAGAAGGGGAGTTGCCATGACCTAGGTAACAGGAAACCGAAAATAAACATTTTGTTATGAATTAAAAAATAAATACAAGTTTCAAAACAATTACTCCATTGTAGATTTTAAAAAGCAGCTATGGAAATCTACTAACACAACTTTTTTTTTTTTTTTTTTTTTAAGTAACCAGACTGGACCTTCTACCTTGCAGTCATAAGCCCCTCGCAAACTTCTGGTGGTCAAAAAAAAATACAGCTGAAAGGAATGTGTTAGCACAGAGTTTAAATTGGTGGGACATACATTTCATTGCACTAAGGAACAAACAAACACAAAAAAAGAAATCAAATTGTATATAAATTTCCCTTTCCTCTCCTTACTAGATACTTTGCCTCTCATAAACAAGCCTCTGTATTATGAGGTAATGCCATTGTCTTGACTATATATAAAAATAATCCAAGTTTAAAGGCTATAGATCTGTATACCTATAAACTTTAAACGAGCCAGTCCTCTCTTTACTCCCCCATAGGCTCCAACTACTGAGTGCTACCTACGCCTTCCATCGCTTTTTAATGAAACGTACGCATTGCGCCTCTCGTGGAAACCCCCCCCCCGAGGAGACCGGTGCCCCTTTCCTAATCTAGGAAAAGCAGCATGCGCTCAAGAGAGAGAGACAGTGCAAGTAACCCACAGCAGATTACAAACACGTGTACCTGCTCCTTCAAAACAAGGCAGTCCCGGAAGGCAACAGTGGCCAGCCTGCATGCGTGTTGTGACAGAGGGGAAAAGGGATCCCATCAGGCAGCTGAGGACCGACTACTTTCGCAACTGCTTAAGGAAAATGGCGCCTGCCCGGCCCTAGGAAACCGTCACTACACCTGAAACGAGGTGGGGAGGGAAGTTACAACTGGAGGACAAAGGGCCAGGAGGGGCCTTGTTTGGCAGTCAGGATGACCGCAGCGCAGGTGGGATGGTTCGTGCATGCCGAATAGCGGCAGACCCTGCTCTAGCGGCGCAGGTCAGCACCGGAGCCCAAAGGGATTTCAAAGGTGGCAAGAAGTAGGGGGGCAGGACTTTCCCCAATCCCAACAAATGAGATCAGAAGAAAAGCAACATGAATCCGGGTTACCAACACATGCAAGTTGGCCACTGTCAGGTTGCTGTCAGTTGAGGAGAAGCGTGGAGAGGGGGGAGGAAGGGGAGGCAGGTAGGACACAAGGCTCATGAAGGAATGATGTGCATTTTTTTTTTTTTGTTGATTTTTTTTGTGTTTGCCCCCCTCCCCCCCCCAAGGTTCACAGCTTTGAATAAAAAAAAAAAGCACATTTATTGCACTTACATTTTATTTTAGACAGAGTTAATTTAAATTATGCCCTCAGAACCCCCCACCGTCCCAAAATAACCCAACACCCAAGTTTGGTCCATTTTGCCCCCTAGACCCAACGTCCGCGCCCAGATGATGGGCTTCATTTCTTCTCCTAATGTTCCACTGAACTCCCAAACACACAGACAAGATTTTCTTTTCAACTAGGGTGAATACACAAATGCAACACAGAATGACATTTACCAAAACAAAACCCAACCATTTTCCAAACCCAAACAAAAAAGAAAACATAGTTATTTTCTGTGTTTTACTCGCTCAGAAGTAAAATGTCACACAAGGCTCATTCTAAAGTACGGCTGCTGCAAACGCGACGGACTAGGCAAAATGACCGCGCAGGCCGCTGTCTGCTCTTAAGGAGGCTGGATGAGCTGAACACACCGCTGCTGTGACGCTATGAAGCAAATGCCTAGGTAGTTTAGACGATTCTAAACGCTCCCATCAGCCCCCTTCTCTTAGGGAAATAGTTTCTTTGTGATTTTGTTTAAAAACAGACAAAACGCCATCTTCTCACGCGTACTTTTAGTGCAGAACTTGGGGTAGGTAGCGGGGTTCCAGATAGTTCCTGGAACATTAGTGAAACGTTTTTACACTTTGTTTTCTAAAAGGAACAAAACCAAATTGAAATCGGTCTGAGATTTTGTATGAACTGTGCCTTTAGACATAACTTTGTAAATTTACAATTACGCCCAAAGTCTTGCCCCAGAGAAGAAAAGGAAAAGATGTGAAAAAGCACTAATACCAAAACCCCACTATTTCGTCCTTTATGGACAACTAGGTTCAATATGACACTGCTATGTAGGTACTGCCAGAAGTCTACGTAACCGGTTTGAAATTTGAACAAATCAAATTCAAACATACCGTCTGTCCCTCGGCTGACAAGACACCTACCATCTCCCACGGTTACCGTGCAATAACGGCATGCGATCACTGAAGAGTAACTGCAAGAGGCCCAAGGAAGAACTACGGAAACCTGCTGATACTCCAGAAAACAAGATTAGTTGCACTGTCTGGGCCAGGGAATTAATTGTACGGTCTGATACATGTGGACTTTGATTACACGAGTACTAGCCATCAATTTCTCCTCATCCAACTCCCATTTTTCATCTACCATCTCCTTCCAAGATGCTACGACAGTGTAACTTTGGGCCTCTTCGGACCTTTCTATTACCTTTCTCTAACAAGATCTTTGTGTCTTTGGAGGGGGAGAAGGGCTTATTTATTTTTAAATTAAATGAACCTCCTTTAAATTTTGATAGAGCAGGTTTCAACCCGCAGGTTTACTGTAATTGAATTAGGTATCCTTTGATTCCTAGCTTTGAAATGACCACAGGTATTTTGGGGAATGCTTTCTGCCCTCCTTGCTCCTTTACAGAAGTCTACCAACTCTGAACTACCTACCGATAGTAACAGCTACATACAAAACTACTGCATCAGAAGTAAACCGAAGCCACTGCTCTAGCTACAAAGCACCTGGTTCACATTCTGTGGTACTTTTTAAGGTTGCAAAGGCACACGATCATTTGGCAAACCGCAAAGACTGTTTGGGGGGATCCCTATGTAAACCGTTTGACGAAGGGTCTTGGTAGCTCTCTTTTCTAAGGGAAAGAGATACGCTAGTTTTCATCTGAATTTGCTCTTGGTGTACTCGATATTCTGCAGTTTTTAAAGTTTCCTGCTTCCACAGTTTCTTAGTTACTTCTGTCGTGGTGCCGACTTAGTAGCTTCTGTCCTGGCATCCTTGAAACTTAAATGCAAAGGAAAAGTTTTAACCACTTTGCTCTGCTCTTCTGATAATTTTAATTACTAGGTAAGAAATAATGAAGCAATGAAGAAAGATATTTAAAATGCGTGCCAAAACAAATACGAAGTGCAAACGCATAACAACAAGGCTGCAGTAAACAGAACGTTCGTTTCGTAAACTTCTATCTGAAACGCGTAACAGAAAACCAGAACACCCAGCATCTTCAAAGTGGTGCCGTTAACAGTCCACTCATGCAACTGCTTCTTAACTGAACTTGACTGTACCTAGAAGCTTTGCCTGTTGCATTGTGCTACTGGTGGTACTTTTTTTTCAACAGACAGAAGACACGTTCTCTACAGTACTATGAATAGTTTGTGCTACACATGCTGCACTCACAGTCAAGAAGGGAATGAAATTTATAGGCTGCAAAAGTGCAAAATGTCTAATTTAGCCCCTCCAGCTATCAAAACTTCAACTTGTACTTGTTTGTGAGGTTTCTGGGGGGATCCGGCTTCCCCAAACGTTCTGTAAAATGCTGGATGCGTTTACATCAGCAGGAAAACACAGAAGCAAACCTATTTATGCGCGACCTTCAGTGTATTTTTTCCCCCAATTTGGGCATTTGTGGCAAGACATGGTATTTATCAACAGTCAGCAATGCAGTCATTTTATGTCATGAAGGCCAAATTCTGCCTCTAATGAGCACATACTATTCCAAGCGATGTTGAGAGGCCACAGTAAGATGGCAGTATTTGGCCTCAAGCATTCTGCATCATCATCAGCTCCTAGAGCACTGAAGTACAAGAAAAGACAATTTTAGGTTAGCATAAAAAGCAGAAGTGGATTCATTTCATGACCCGCATGAGTTCAGCAAAAAATAAATGACTGGGCTAATTGCATCTGGGGCCATCTAGGACTTAATTCACACAGAAATTACTTTCACAATAACCAGGCCTCTATACTCATACTATTTGGTTTAAGCTCCACTACAATGTTCCAGTTCCAGCAAATACGCCGCAGGAAACTATCACGCACTGACAGGAAAGATGTAACAGATGACAGGCCTCTTCTAACTGTATGGAAAAGGAAAGGCAGAGGGGAAGGTATACGCGTGGTTAATAAAGACATGAATAGCTGGGATTGGATACTGGTAGCTCTGCAAATAACTACCAGGTACTAGATACTGTAGAGCTAAAAGCAGTATGACTGTCCAGATGTTTGGCCCAACACGCGCACACAAAATACGTACTAACGTTTCCATTCTATGGCATGTGCTTGTGGTTGGGACACCACAGAGGAGCTTAAGAAATTTGGTGTAAAGGACATGAACGTATTGGCCATTTCAGTTTACTTCCTTCATCCCACTGCTATACAGGGCACTCAGTTCTCGTCTACTCTTATCTCCCCACTCCTTAAACATCTACAGGGCACCTTTAAGACTGGTTCTGATGGCATGCAAGACATCCAGAAAAACTCCTGAAGGAAAAGACAAAAAAACTTAATAATCCCAAATATTTACAAACCAAATTTCTTCCAAAGTTTTGCATGAGTCTTACGTGGGACCTCTTACAGACAAACACACATGACTACAGCTATCTGGAGGGAAACAAACAAAACGTGAAAACCAGTAGAAATGCATCCTGATAGGACTTCTCTAAACAGCAGCCAAACAACTTGCACATTCCTCAGGGAAAAAAAACAAAACAAAACAAAACAGAAAAACAAAACTACAAACAAACAAACCCCAACAAAAAACCCCAGAGATCACGTGTTACTTATAAAGTGCTTTGCATGGACAAGGATAGCAATTTTCCTTGTGCTTTTCCTATGGGCTCAAGAAGCCTACTGTAGACTAATGGGTAATGAATCTTCACAAAAATAAGTTCATTTTAAGCAAAGACAGAATGAAATTCCTAACAGTTATATTTTAGCAGACAATCTTCTGCCTGCATGACCTTGTGGAAGGAAACTAGGGCTTTTAACAAGCTCTGTGAAGCAAATGACTGTTGAACCACCTGGACACACTTGCTGCGATAACAGTTTCCTTGGAGAGAACATTGATTTCCAGTATGCCTGACGTACAAATTAGGCCACAGCCCGTACAGGGGCTGGAGCAATGCATGGGGTGGAAAGAGAATGAGCAGTGACTACTTCACCCTCTGGGAGTCTGTATCTGTAAATGCTCTCACCTGCCTGCTGACCCCAGTGGCCCCAGGCTCCTTCCACCTCTTAGGTATTGGCCTCAGGTGATTACCAGGGAGCACTGTGATGTCACCAGTCTGCACACCACCGCTCGGCTCATCAGCTTCTCCACACTGGGAAGTGGCTATTGCTACTACTTAAGTTCCTGCCAATCTCAATAAGGAGAAAGGAGAAGGAAAAAAAAAAAAAAAAGAACCCAAACCAAAACCTTACAGCATCTGAAGACCCACAGCAGACAAGAAAAAATTTGTGCTTTTTTTTTGTTTGTTTTTAAAATGCATCCTGTACACAAAGTCAATGCTATTCATGTACCAACATGAATCACTTCATTCTTGTAGTGACTATTAAGTCATTCACTATTGCTGTCTTGCTAATGTTTGTGGAATTAATATGAATACACAGTATTTCAGTTATAATTCCCACTTCAGATTAGTCCGGTCCCTATAACCCCAGTAAATATTTACTGACAAACATAACAGTCTACCAGCAACACCGCAGAACTCCAGGGTTTTATAAGCACGTTCCACTACCGATGTGCATTTCTCCCTTCGCCTGGGAGCAACCTTCTGCAGACAGAAACAGTCCAACTCTCCCAGGGAGGGAAGGACAGTGTCCTCAGCCAATACACCCATGCTTAGCAGGGACACCACATTCACACACACTTAACTCCTTCATTTATTTGTCATGGTTTTGTCTGACACCCCCAACCTCACCCCAGCAAGAACCTCCCCGCTAGAGAGGGGTCGGTTCTCCTGCCTCACCTGGAGTGCTACAGGGCAGATACGAATCAAATTCTGAAAACTTCTGTCTGAGCTTGAATTTTGTTCCAATGTGGTCTGACTTGCCTCTGTACAAATAATTTACATGTAATACCACATAGCAGAGAACTCTGCAAACGGACCACATCACAAGGTATTCTACTAGAGGTAAACGATGTGCAGAACTTTATGAGTTGTTTTTTCCCTGACTAGGTAACTTGTCGAAAAGCTACCAACCATTTGAAAACCAGGACTGGAGGACAGGAGAACAAAGCACTCTAATGGAGATACCGCCACCTTCATCCTAGTTTGCAAAGTGTACAAAAGGGAAAGACAAACGGAAGGGAAGAGATGAGAGGGAAGAAGCAATGAGAGGAGTACTCATCAGTGTAGATCCAGCAAGTACCGTTTTGTTTTGATCTAACAACTTGCCATTAGGACAAGACGCTCCACATTTATACACACACTTATCAGAGGATGTTTAGTTAACAGGATAAAAATCCTTTAAAAAAAGCTCTTGAAAGTACCAAACATAATTTTCGGAATGTCTAATTCTAAGGGGGGGTTTGTATTTGTATTCAATTCAACCTGAGAACTTTTTTCCCCATTTATGAAAACATTACATATTGGTAAGGTACCTGGCATTAACCTGCACCCTTGTTTAAAATAAAACTTTTAAAGTAGGTACATACACCGTTCACAGTCTGTATCAGGAATTCTACAGACTTCAGATGCTGTGGTAGCATCCTTGATAAATACATTGTATCATATGATACAAAAGAAAAGAAAAATAAAAGAGAGGACAATCTCGCTACATTGGGGTTTTTTTTTTGTTGTTTTTTTTTTTTGAACTTCAGTTTGTTGCTGGACCAACAAAAGAAGGATCTACCTAATCCTTCTAAAAGATGTATACACACACACCCCAAGAAAATACTGGAAAAGGAAAAAGGTTAAGGTTGGTGGTTGTTGTTTGTTTTTTGAAGAAGTGATAAAGTAAATCTGAAAAAAGGTACAGCAGCATCCCCTTTTCCTTCAGATTAACTTCTTCGCCTTTAGAATAACATCTTCTCCAGCTCCCATCACCCCACACTTTTAATTTTACTGGAATAAAACCCAATAACATGGACAGATTTAGGTGTCTGACATTGTAATACAGTGAAAAGGGGATACTGCATTGTCTGTAAATTGGTGAGTGAGTCGTGAGTACACCAGGCAAAAAAAAAAAAAAAAAAAAAGAGATCAGAACAGAGGATGATTCTTTTAAATTAGCACTCATCAGATTTTCAGCCTCTGATGGTACGTTGTTAGAGGGAGAAAGCCGACCGGCAGACCATCCAAAGCAAGTCTCCTAAGTTGCAGCAGCAGTTCCATCCCCTCACGCCCGAGCACCACAGGCAAACCACGAGCGCCCTCTCCTCTCTCCTGGGAATGATGCCAACGGCACAGGCAGCCACTGCGGGTCTCCGAATGCACGTGGTGGTTTGTGTTGAAGGAGAAACACTGGCAGCAGAGGATTCTGGTTCCCAGAAAGGTACTTTTTCCCATTGTGTTGGACTGGCAGTTCCATTCTGCTCCACTTTTAAGCTTATGGATATCTTTTCTAAATTACTTTAGGTTTTGCGGAGCAGAACAGAGTTTTGATGTTAAGAAACTGTAGGAACACAAGACTTAAATAACAGAGTGGGTGCTGCCATGGTGCTGTGGCTACTTGAACGCTGCAAATTCTCCTGTAGAGGGAGGACAAGAGCTTGGTTTAAAAAGGTGATTTCGGTTACTAGGTGGTCAGAGATTTTCTCCAGACTAGTCGACATTAGGCTGAATATAAAAGGTGTTAAAAAATGCAAACTGTTAAAATTAAAGCACAAAAGAATACATAGTGAGAGAACATTGAATACAGACCCAGCATATTTTACCGAAAAGGAATTTCTTGAAAGCAAGCTGTACCCATTCGTTCCAGGACAGAGGTCCAAAAGTTCAAGCAAAGTCTAATTCATCATGCATTTGAAAATAAAATGCATCGGTTTAATTTCACTTTAAACTCCCTATTGCACATATATCCTCTCGAAAAGCAACAATTACAATAAATGTGTCAGACTGCAAACTAATTTCTATTCTGCTCTAACACTGGTTTAATAACAAAGAACTACCTGACACACCAGTTAACCTTTAAAGACTATATACAGTAAAGTGCCTGAATATTAAACCAGTATTAAAGAATGCTAGAATCTGATTTAGAGACCAACAAGAGAAAAATTAAGAACAGCAAGATTGTCTACTCACTCCCAGACCAGAAATTAAGCCTCGCTAACAGGAAGCACAACAAATAAAGCAACCCCATGCTTTCTTCAGAACTGCTGAATAAACAATAATTATGTGCAGTGCTTTCACATGCAACGATCTGAAACTCCACAACTGACACAACTTTAGTGTCAGCACGCCATGAGACAGACTGGTAGTCCTATTTCAGAGGTGAAGTAACTATGGCACAGAGCAAAATCACTGCCCAAAGTCTTAAGAAGTTTGCCAGAGGCTTGAATAGAAGCCAAAACTAATACACTCATCCTCTTCATCTTATACTTTAGCCAAAAAATGTCCCTGCCACGCACAAAGAAATTGTATTCTACAGGATTTTTAGGGAGGGGTGTCCAACTGTGCTTAACCAAAAGGACTCAGGAGTGAGAGAAAAAAGAAACACACATGTAACTTCCCCATGTTGGGTTTCACGTGAATTTTGGGTTAGTTTATGCCCCTTTCTTGACAGCGCTCCCCAGAGCCCTCCTAATAATGGAGTGATCAGCAGATGTCAGAGACCCTTTGTTCTGTTCAACAGCAGTGTGTCGAACACCATTACATCCAAACAACTGCTCCTTATCCTGGTGTCCTTCCATCCTTTCAAGAGCAAGCGTTTTGTTGGCTTTGTTTTTTCTGAAGATTCTTATTCCGAATACTGGAAACAAAGCAGAAATATCCCTGCAAGCAGAATTTTAGGCTGATAGCATTAATTCCATGGAATGTCTTGCTCTATAAAGAAGATAGCCAAGAAAAGTGATCAGCGGTCTGCACAGGGAGGGGGAAGAAAACGCATCTACAGGGCCTGGTAGGAACAGCTGGTCCAGCTGATCTAAGGGAACATGAAGGAAGCAGGGAGAGGAGCTCTGTGCGCTGTAGGAAATGAGAAGGGAGTACACCCAAGGTCTAACGTAAGGGTGGCTGGCACAGGGGGCTGTGACAGACCTCGAGCTCTATGTCTTGGTAGACAGTGGTGATAGGTTTAAGTTATAATGACAAAAGGATAAAAGCTTTAAGATGGATCTAATTGCCTATTTTACTAGTTCTACCAACAGATAAAACCCTTGCTCTGAAATACTCTATATATTTGACAATTTTTCTTGCTTTTCTCGGGTACATTTCACTGATTTCCCAACTCTCTTCACAGTATCTTCTAGAAACACCTCAAATTTTCTACTGTTTTTTTCTTTTAAGAGAAGAAGGACAAAAAAGTCATCAAGTATTGCCAGCAAGGCTAATTTTTAAGAATGACATTCATGCTTAGCTACACTTTCAAAACATGCTCTACTTAATTTATTTTTCAGTCTGCTTTCCTAAACTGCTGATTAAAGATCAATTTATAAACAAGAGATTGCTCCCTCATTACTCATCTTGTCCTTCTGCCCATTTCTGGTAATAATTCAGCTTTTAATAGTCGTACAGGGATTTCAGAAGATAAAAGATGAATGATTAATTGGGAAAGGGCAATGGAAAAACAGGATCAGAAGTCAAGAAGCATTTCAGATAGAACGGTAGCTATAAAGAGGCGATTTTCAGACTTTTCTTCTATTTAAATAAAACCTTAGCAAAGACTTTTTTTGACAAGCTAATGCTAAATCTTCCCTTTCAAAATTCAGGCACTAATCCAATCTCAAATCAATAGGAGACCAAAATAGGTAACATGTCCATCTAATAATGGGATTATGTTGATTGAACATGTATAAAATGCAGTTACCAGTAACAGCTTTCCCTAGATGAGGAATGTAGATGGCTACACCCATCCACATACAGGAATCCTTCATTCTGCTAGATGGCAATAGAACTTTCTGAGGAGTAGCTAAAACGCTTTATGTCACCCTTTCTATTCTGAAGATGTAGCTGGTTCTTTTATCTTCTGAAGGAAACCCCATCCGTAGGAGCGGGAGAGAGAACACAGGCAACTTCTACCGGGGACTGAGATGCATACAGATAAATGAAGAAACTGTGAATTCACCATTTTCTAGCAGGACAGGAAGGTCTCACCTGAGAGCAATAAATGGATGGAATGAAGACAGCTTTAGGAATTTGCCTCGATACGCCCTGTCCTGCAGGAAAAGGATCATCCCAATTCTGCTCTGCTAAGTCTTTGGACGCCATTCTGTAACAGCCAATGCTAATCTAAACTGGGACTACTGCAGTCCCACTCCCCCTCCTGACCTCAGGTGCAGAGCTATGACCTGCCCATTGGGCTACACTGGCCCAGAGGCAACATAGCTCAAGGAGCGCACCTAGCAAATGCTAGCTCGGGCTGGTGGGCAAGGAGAGTTTTCTAGTTTTCAGTTTTTGAAGAGCTGCTCTGTTGGTGGTGGGGGGAACCCACTCAGCTGCCTGGAATGGGCTCATGGAATCGCAGAGTGTCTGCCAGTGTGAGGATAAGGAGCTGGGCCATGGCTGCTCCAAATGAGATTAGCTTACCACAAAGCTATGAAACCACACACTTAGCCATTTGGGATGTGAAAAAAACAGAGACATTTTTATTCACTGTGAGCCAGACATCTGATGTGCTTTTTATCAAGCAGAACTTCAGATACTTGCTTTGACTGGTAACAAAGAAATTCCTTTGCAAAGGATAGACAGCATTTGAAAATCTACACTTCTCACAGAGCCCTTTCGAGCTAGTTGCTACAGCCTCATCACATGTAAAGCAAGTGGAAACTATTTTAAGTGCACACTTTCAAAAATCTGTACTAAAAAGATGATCAAGTTCTTTCATGTTGTGTCCAAACAATATGCAACAAGGGCATGTTCTGAGCAAATCTACCACCCCTTTTTCCTGGAAGGATTTAAGACACAGTTACCAATTTCTACTCTCACACATTTATATGTAATCTGGATTCCTGAGGTCACTACGGCACATACAAGACATCTTAACTGTACTCCTTATCCTGAGGTAGATGCCATGTTTCTCAAAAGAATTGTCAGGAGAAGAATGGTTCCATTTCAGGCCCATGCCAGCCTTGCCTACTGAAGTAGAGAGCAACTGACTTATCAAAGGGAAACATCAAATTCCAACACCTTGCCTGGATTACATTCACAGTCACAGAAGGAAGTATGACAAAGAGGCAGTTTTCTGTTGGAACTTGCTCTGGTCTTCTAGTATGGATACCATCCACTGGCTAAATAAAAATTTGGAACATACCCTGATGTGGATAATTAGTATCCTCAGAAGAATACACATTTGTGAGGATCTGGTCCTTCCACAAGGTACCAAGACAGAGATATTTTTTTTTTGTTTGGTTTGTTTTGTGGTTTTGTGTTGTTTGTTTTTTTTTAAATACTGAGATGCAGGGAAGTAAAGAAAAAATAGGAATCTCACACAGTATAAACCATCCCTCCAGAAAAGCCTGGGATCCTACAGATCTGTTTTCAGGACTGATAGGTATCTGTTTCTAAACAATATAGCTGAGTAGCATCTTTGAGAACACTGACCCAAATCCACAGGTGTATTTTGGCATCTTCATCCTACCTATGCTTCCAAATCTCATTGAAGCAGCAATTAAAAACTATAGAAGTTAAACCCCTAAATGCCTTTATGTCAGATAAAGTTAATGTTCCACAAAAACCAGCCTCCTTTTTGGCTTCATAAAATGCTTAGTGAGAAGCTAAGATCATATTATGGCCATGGATCCCAAAACATGCTCGACATGTAAGAACAGGTGACACGGGAAGAATTCTAATGCACTGTATGGTCATACAGTAGGAAACGGGGCCAAATGTGTCTAAGGATGGCAGCATTCCCCCCCCCCATAACTGTAGCTCCTATAGCACAGAAGAACAATCTTAACAACAAGGAAGACAACACTACTCCAAGGAGTAACTCGTTTGAACTGATCTGGCTATTTTTTTCAGAAAAGAGTAAGCCTGGGCAGGGCAGTGATGATGGTTCTGCACTCTCCATAACTTCCCGTGTGGTTAAGCCTTTTCTGCCTGTGATGGTGCATTTCTAGATTCTGCAGGAGACCCAGCAGCATCCTCTTGCTCTTACTGAGATGGGCATTGTGGCCTGTGCTGAATACCATACCCCAAAGATTAAGAAGCATTCCTCCTCACTGTCTAGAGTTAAAAAAAAAAAAAAGAAAAAAAAAAAAATAAGAGGGGAAAAAAACACTTAAATGCTCTTTTCATTTTAAGATAAGCCTGCCAAAATGAGGTGAAGTTACCAGAAAGACGGGAAACAGATTTTCTAAAACAATAACAAGTTTTGTCCTCCATAACTATTTCCATAGAGATAAAGCTCAACAGCTGAATTTTCTTGACTCACAAAATGAGAAAAGTTAGTTCCCAAACCGTTCCAACAGCAGAAGCCAAAAAGACCATTAGAATCTGGCCAGAAAAATGTAGAAATTGCCTACATCTCCTCAAGCTCTCTAACTCTGCCTCCTGTTTAAAAGGCTCAGTTGCCAGACAGCAGAAAAGGAAACCTTTTTTGAATTCCTGATCTATTTCAAAAACCTATTGCTAGCAACGTGCAAACTTCCCTGTAAGTATGCAAATCAGAAGCCATTAAGAACACTCCTGGCCCTTGAAGTCCTAACACGAGCAGCAATAGCTTGTTTCCAATGCAGAAGAATCTGTGAAAATTAATAGCTTGGCAGTTTAAAACAAACAAAGCCGCATAACTAATTTCAAAATACGCAAGAGTACAGGCAATAACATAATTGTTTTCGTATCTGACATCAAAGACTGATATAACCTGAACCACTGCTCTGATTCACATGTTCCAGAGGAATGCTCCAGAGAAAAATACAGTCTTTAAAGTGAGCTGACAGGATCTTGGTATGGTGTCTAGCTTTCTCAGTTAGATATCTAGTCTAACTGATTCACTTCTAGTCAAACTAGCAGCTTTTATATGGAAGTGAAAAAAACAGTTTGTCACTGAACAGAAGCATGTTTAGTGGTATTCTTAATATTAAAGTAATTAAAACATTTCACCTTTACAGAATTCATGGTGGAATGATTTCCATGAAAACAATTGCTTTTTCATATCCTCTTTTCCTATTATGGGTGTTAGCAGCCTTTTTCTCTTAATGTATTTGGTTATGCTCGAATTTTAAAAT
>VZTL01002623.1:15852-36652 GCA_013400535.1 Scopus umbretta | reverse complement strand
TAACTCACCAAAAGAAAGTCCTTTCCACCCCCTGCAGTTGCATGAAGGGAGAGCCAACAGAGGCAGACTGGGAATACAGGACCAACACTTTCATGTTAAGCTGTTTGTGAGACAGTGGGTTAAGGTAAAGGGACTGTAAGGCCTAAAGGAAGATGTGCAACCTTTGGAGCCTCTGATGGCAGGGAGTTCTTTTAAATGCTGATCAGCATTTGACGGTACTGGAAGTCTGTGGAAATACTGCGGGATTGGGCTTCCATTTAACAATTACAAATTAATATTGCACTCAAAAAAATGAATGGCTTGAGCATACATGCTTTCACACACCACCTGTCCATTCCCCTCTCGCTTCTGTTATTTCTTCTCACTCTGAAAATAGCTTGCTAATTGCTATGCTGGTATGTAATATGACATGGCCACAGGGAATGAAGAGATGGGAGGAGGAGAGAGAGCTTGATTTGAGTAACTACTTCATCTTGTCTCTGGTGGTAAGGGTTTATTGTTCTAACCCCTTGGTCACCTCTTTAAAATATATGAAAGGGCAATGACAACACTTTGTAGGCACTGGTGTGGCAGACCTGTGATGTATAGCTACACACCACTGCCAGTCTGCTCCAGTCAACTGCTCCCTTTGCCGGCATTCACAATTGAAACAACTAAATGTTTCTATTAGCACTCATCAGACTAGCACTCAAACAGTAACCAGCGAGACCCCCATGTTACAGAGCAGGATGACAATTTAGGATTATGCAAATAACAACTTATTTTTTAAGCTACCATCATCAGAAGGGAAAAAATTATATAAAACTGGGAAGGCTTTTGCAGTAAGATGCAGCAGCCAGATGGGAGACAATGTGGCATCAGTAGGGAATTTTGAAATACCCAGAATGGTTCTTGGAAAGCTGTAAAATTTCTGAGGAAATTGATAAATATATGCTTTCTAAAGGTGCATATTCTAAATCTTAATGCTGTATATGAAATTTATTTCCAAAAGAGAGCACATTAATGTTTCTGCTTCATTGATGGTAATGATGACAAACTCTTCTGCTACTTTCCAAATAAAAACTTTTTCATTAAAATACTGCCATTTCCATGATCTGATGCTTCTTTTTCAATCTTACCAATGAATAAGTATTCAACATAAAGAATATTAAGTAATTTTTAAGCTATTTGATCAGGAAGTAGCCCCAAGGAAGAGTATTTGTTTTGGAATGATGTTCTGTTAAGAGCACACTTCAATCTGTGTCACAACAAGATATTTCCATCTCACATCTGCCTTATAAAAAGAAACAGCAAAGACAAAAAACAAATTAGCTCATTTATATCAAAGATGTGTTTATATAACTCAGTATTTTGTCTCAGTTGCAACCTAAGCATTTTTCCAGTTGCATTAAACAGGAGTTTCTTCATAGGCAGTGTCAAAACAAAAAGGTACCCTGAGCACACACTGTAAGTTAACCATTACACGGCTAATATTAAATGTCTGGTACCCAAAGTGTTCCTTATACAGCCTTAACTCAGTACTGTAGCGCACTCCCTGATCCATACTGTCCACAATAAGAGAGGATACAATTCAACATGTCTCAGTAATACCCAACAACATATGCACTTAGTCCTTACATGCACGCTAAAACCCACACTGTCTGGCCCTGAGCCACAACAGCTAAAACTTTAATTTATGTGTACATAAACTGAAATATATGCTTTCTGTATATGCTGCACAGGTATTATACACATAAGTCATAACTAGAAAAAACAATAGAAAAAATTTAAATGTTTCTGTGTGAGCACTTTATTTTTTCTTTCAAGCTGGATTTAATTTAATATAGGTACTAAAAAGCAAATCCTGCTGTGGCTACTAAAATCAGGTAAATTTTTGGTGTATCTGTAACACATTAATTACAGATTTGGACTCTGATTTTTTTATTGCATAGAGTTATTGTTTCTCCCCTGCAATAAAATTGACAGTTAGTAGAGTTTTCCCTTTCTGTCTCCCTGTGAATGTCTGCTGGCACTCCAAAACCATTAACACAGCAGCGTATTTCCTGTACTTTTATAGAAGACTGGAGACCTGAACAATCAGCATTACAATTTTATACTGCTGTTTGCTTTACCACTTGTGTGCTAACCCGCTTAAGACAGTAAATGTCAATTTGTTCTTCAGATATAGTATGCTTATGTTCTTTAAGAAAATTCTTCACAGAGATGTTCAGTTTTTACATTCATAGCTTGTAAAGGTTAGAAACACTACTTTTTTCAAAATGTGTAAGAAATAGTAACAAAGATAAAAACTCAGCCTTGCTGCATTTATTTAGGTTTGTCTGTGATACTTTCTCACTCAAATAAATGAATGAATTTGCCTTCATAACACCCCTGTGAGTACAGCACTGCCATTTCCATTTTTCCCTGTACCCAAACACATGTTAGAAGCTTTTCTTCTTGGCTTGGGAGGGTAGGGGGAGGTATTCATTTGCTAAGTAGATTTCAGTTTCTGCATAAAGCAGCTGGAGAGAAAACTGTATTTTTAAAGTAAAGGAAAGTCCAGGGAAATGTACCATACTTAAATTGCAATATATCAAAGCTGAGAGTAAGAATTCTCCTTCATTCTCCACCACCTCTTTGTTCTGCCCCACCCCATCTTATATATCCTTCAGCTTTAATTATTTTTATTACTTACTATTTATGCATCTCAAAATATGCTAGGTATTTTTTGGAGACAACCCTTGCCCTGAAGAGCATAATACAGTAACCGGAATGCCATTTCTCCTTCTTTTATAGACCTATTACTGTACTATCTGAGCAGCTCTGAATTTAATGCATTTCACCTCATCTCCCTGTGCCCGAGGGAAGGACCATCATCTCCATGGCACAAATGGGAAGCCAAATACATCTATAGTGTACAATGAGTAGACATCTCAAACCAGTTGTTCTAGTCTCACTTTAACGTGGTCCAGTTGAAAAGTTGCTGGGCCTTGCCACTGCCATGATTTCTCCCTGCCTTAGCAGCAGTACTGTGTCGTCCTCAGATAATTTTTAGAAGGGTTCTGGTGCCACCTGTCTAAAAGACATGAGTGCCTATAGAAAAGTCGATTTGTGGTTGCTCTCTTAAATAATCAGATTAGGCCACAAACATCCTGCAGCTTCTTAGGCTCTGAACAAGGTAAAGGTGAAGTCAGATTTTAGCTCCCACAGACAGTGCTTCTGTCCCCAGAAGTTAATGGACAGAATCTTAAAGGCAATGGTGCCTAATTCCCACTAATTTAAAGGGGAATTAAGTAGGCATCTATCTATCTCCCTTGAAGGCTGTGCATAAATGAGTTGAGTAGTCACTGGATGAGTAGTAGAAGATGGATTTCAAAGCCTGTCTTCCAAGATGTAGCTAAACTAAGAAGTCAGTGAACCATGCCCATCTCAAGTCTGTAGAACACCCAAATGAGGAGGATCTACTTTGCAGATTTTTAATACTCAAACCTATTTACACAGGCCACTTTCCTTCCTTTCCCCATTCTCTCATAGGCAGTAACATGTTTAATCATGCCCTGCAAAGCCACAAAACTGAGGCATTCACAATCTTTGGAACAGCTGCCTTTTGAATTTCTCTTCCCTAAAAATGATGCTCTGCCACTAGAATCTGAAAGCTTTGCTTTTGATTATAAACACCTCCTACATCCCTGCTGAGCAGATTGCCATTCTCCCTCCCAGACTACCACTGCAAAATACACCAGGAAAACTGCCAGCACACAGAACTCCCCTCCCTCCTTTGTTGAGGAAACCCTGCCCTGAGAGTATGGTACAGATGCAGCATTCATACAAAACAGTCCCCAAAAGCAATTAAAAATACTCAAGTCAGGATAAATTGGAGTCTTCATGGGGATTTTCCCTTATTTTCTGAAACCTTGGTAACTGTACACAAATAAATAAACTTCCAGCCATTCTGTTAGTAATAACTGAATATATAATTAATACGAGCAAAAACATTTCTATCAAAAAGAGTTTGATGAAGAACATCTTATATAACAATATAATGAAAGAAATTTGCCCTCTTTTCCATACCATTTCCCTTTTACTTAATAGTGGGAAAAGGAAGAAAAGAAGGATGGAGAGAATAAATAAATTACAGAAAAAAATTTATTGGCAATTTCCTTGGATTTTTTTTCCAAATATCATCGCATACATCATCAAAAATGCTGTCTTCCAAAAAGACAGACCTGTGTGGTCACACTGTTGTAAACTCATAGTTCTCAAGTACTTTATTTCTCATTTGTCTGTCTGACATTCATCTGGATTCATACTGCCAAGTCTCATGCAATGAACATGATAATAAAACCCATTCCCTCCTACACTCCAGCTTAGCTGGAGATGCCTTCCATATGCATGTGATACCAGTGTAGCCCAGATGAATGTGAAAACAATCTTTTTTCTGTTCCACAGTCATCTCTCCCAGCCAGTGGGTTTAGCAGGGTGATGTGACCCACTGACCAGATGTATCCAGGGTGGGGGAAGGTTGCAGAATAAGGACAGGACTGTGGCACTGCTCTGCAGTCAAGAACATTTAATCGAGCAAGATGAGCTTGGAGCACAAGGACCTCAGCTGGACAATGTAAAGCCCAGGAGGGCTGTCACCTCTGAGATACAAACCTCTTCTGACAACCTCTGCAGTACACACAGCTGATACTCCCGTATGAAACTGTAGTGCGTGCTGCAGCCCAACAACACAGTCCTTCCACAGGCAAGTGGTCTAATACTCAAGAGACAGCTCAAGAATAAAATACAGCCACAGATGAAATAAAATAAGAAGTGTTGATATTGGCTAGAAATTGAATATAATACAAACAAAACCACAATCAGCAACTGGTGCCAGCCCTCTGGACTTAAAGAATCGCTATCAGCTCTTGAAACTACTGCTTCCAGCCATTTTTTTCCATCTGTTGTGGCAATGTGTACTCGTTCATATTATGCCACCATCTCTCACACACTGCCCCATTTCTGTAAACTTCCTCAATTTACTATATATATATTCTATTGTATAACATAATCAATTACTAGTGTAATATAACACATGTAACAGTGTGTTGCAGGCAGAATTCTTCTTGGGAATTTCATTTAATTTAATTTACTGCCAAATTTTAACATAAAGTTTTTATTACTGATTCAAGTATTGATAAAAACATGGAAACAAACAATTAAGGAAACACTTAGGTAAACACCTTGCTTCCTCCTTCTCCAGGCTCAACTTCAGTCCAACATATCTCTTCCCACCTTCTTAGTCTCACCTTTCCTTGTTCTGCCAAACCCTTCAGCACACTATTGGGTGGTGCAGGAGGTCAGAATCAGTGCATAGGTGTTTATTTCTGCTGCCCCTTGCTTCTTACTGGTTTTCCTCCACTGTCCTTGCTTCTTACTGCTCCTCTGCCCTGGTGTGGGACCCTCCATGGACCTCCATTCCTTCAGAGGTGTCTGTGCCCCAGTGTGGGGGTGTGTACCTCCAGTGGTGATCCCAGCAATGTCCCCTTCCACACAGCTTCCCCTCTTCTCCTCCCTTTTCTCCAAGTGGGTCTATTAATGTTTTTCTCCATGTGTCCCCTTTTCTGTGTCCTTCTGTGTGTCCTCTCACACATTTCCACTTGTATCTCCTCACATGTATGTCCTTCCACCCACCCAGGCTGTGCCTCCCAAGCCCAGGGGTACCCCCGGCCTTCAACGGCACTGAGTTGAAGCCAATGTGCTCCTCTGATTGAATTAATAGCCTCATTACTGGTAGCACTTATTATAACATTTTTATAATAATTTTTCTATAATTTTCTATAACATTTCCTATTCCAAGAATGATCAGTAGTATTCAATTGTCCCACTGAAGTCAACAGGACTATTAACATGCTGAATTGTTCTGCTCCATATTTCCAAAGGCTGTTTTACCTATTTCCACTATTCAGAAAAAGAGGCGGTAAATTTTTTTGAGAAATTTTGTTTGTTAACCAAAAATTTCACTACCTTAGGCTACTCTGAGTTTATGCATTTCATACCAAAACATTTATTATATTAAAAAATATATATAATTGAAGTGACAACTAGACAGCACATCCTAGTAAAATGCCTGCTGAAACCACATTAGTTCTTTGGATATTAAGACCAAATATGTATCATGCCTAGCTTTTTGGGGGGGAATTTTTGAGGCTGACACTCCAGGATCAGTGACCATCTCCAACTCCCAGTTACTGCAGTTACAGTAGGAAAGACTGCGAACTCCTGAAAAGACAGATCTCAAGCATCAGCTGTCCCAGTTATGGCCTAAACCTACTATAGTTGATGGCTAGGAGTTTGGACACAATTAATATTTTTCTTTAATCCTAGATTGTAACCCTTCTGCAAAATGAAAGATTCCTCTTTCAGAGTGGAAAAAAGAGTTTGTCTTTCATCACTGTAAAAAGAGCTTGCCACCATCTGAAAGACGTTTTTCATTTCTCTGGACTAATAAGATGACTTGCACAAAAATATGGCAAAAAATTGAAAGAGATCTCTGTTTACTTTAAATCTTTCAGAAATTAATTTGAACAAGGTCAAATTACATACTGTGATGAGAGACTGTAGTATTCCTTCTGAAATAAATATCCCTGAACTGTGTTCTGCACCTAAGAGCTACTTTTAAGAGTCATTTACTAATAATGTGTGTGTTCAAATGAACAAAGAATTTTGTAGAAAGTATGAACACAATCTTAGTAGTGCTAATAACTAACATTACATTTGTGATACTAATAATGAATGGAAAGCATACAATCAAGCAAAAGAATGAAGAAAAAATTAGCTACTATATCTTAGGTTATGGTTTTCAGAAGCCAAAACCTTTGATTGATATTTTTAATGAAGCTTTTATTTTACCAGTTCATACCAGACTGAAATAATAGATTCATTTCTACATTAAATTTAATTGCATCCAAGTGTTTGAAGAGTAGAAATTAGTCAAATTTGCAACAGTAGGACAAAGAAAATATGATGAGAATTAAAGGAATACAGTTAGAGAAATAAACAAAAAAAGACATCAGGAATCAAATTAAATATAAACTATCAAGTCCAATCAGATGACAGAAAGAATTAATGAAGTTCTGTTCTGAGACTCAGCTGAAACAGGACTGACCAAAACACGTGATACCTTATTTTGTAAAACAATCCTGAATTGGCAAGATAAGGACCAAGATCTTCCAAAAAGTCTCTTCCATCCATTAGAGAGAATAATTCTCTTCAACCAGAAGACCAGTATGGTGTTCATAACTTCTCCAATTGAACACAGTTCAACAAATTTTCTGACAGGATGAAAAAGCATGAACTGAACATCTGTTGTATTCAAGTACACATGTGCTATAGCTACAACAGTTCACTAAAATAGGACCAGAGCACAGACTCAACTTCAGCTTGGTCCCACCTACAGGAGCACATATCAGCTATCATGCTCCCGGACAATGTCTAGACATGGACTTGG
Source organism: Scopus umbretta (assembly GCA_013400535.1). Classification (NCBI taxonomy): domain Eukaryota; kingdom Metazoa; phylum Chordata; class Aves; order Pelecaniformes; family Scopidae; genus Scopus; species Scopus umbretta. The sequence goes on along the minus strand of VZTL01002623.1, from coordinate 29,181 downwards.
GAACAGCATAGGACAAAGACAGCTTCAAATAGGCATCCTGCTTTGGGTGGGAAGAAAGTTTAGGTGTAAGGATATAAGCTGCGCCAGCTAATTACTCTCAGGGCCAAAATGTTGTGCCAGGTCTATTTTATCTACCAACATCCATGTAGCCATAGAGTTATTTTCACAGCAATAAGCCAACACCAGTAGATCAACACCCTCCTATAGAAGTCCATTGTAAATCAGGTTTGAAATCCATGAGACTTTTCTTATTTTCTAGAGAGACATGAGGACAAAGCATCCTGAGGCATAATGACATGAAAAAACACTCAAAAGCAAAGAAAAACAGCATATTTTTTGCTAGAAAGCTTAAGCTTTATTAACTAAGAAATTCACTAAGAACGTGTGGTACATCTCTCAGGAATCACTTAGCTGATTTTTCATTCACTTATGCTGATGTTTAATTCTGTGTAATGCTTTCTAAGAAGGTAGAATTTTATTTAGCCTGTGCTTTAGTAAGGGAGTTAAGTTAGTGGAAGAAGGGAATTTTAACAGTTATATTCAGTTAACTTTGTATAGAAGGTAGTGTTAAAATACCAGCAGCTTCAGAAGACATAAAGGCAGTGGAGAGCTGTTGATTCATTTGGTCTCTAAAAAACAGATTCTAATGAGTCATTTCCAGACTAGTCTAAAACAAAATTGACTCCGGATTTACACACAAAATTCCCTGAGCAACTCCACAGACACAATAGCACCTTTGAGCCAGCGATAGTTTAACACAGCTCACAAAGCAGCCCACAGGACAATCTGAATATCCCGGCTAAACAGTAGGAATGGCAGTTTCCTGTGGAGCAAACAGGGTTCTCTATCATGAGACTTAAACATTATTTCTAGTTCTGCCACTGACTGACTGTTTAACCCTGGACAAAGCATTTAATCTTCCTGCGTTGATCCATTGCTCAAATGGGATTTCAGCTCTTGCCTACCTGAAAGCTATGCATAAAAATTATACATAATACCTAAACATTACTAAAACAAAACAAACAAACAAACAAACTTTTACATGTTAACATTAGGCTAGGTCAGGGTATTGTCATCTAAACTCATTCACTGAGCTTCTGTGACCAGAGATTATGTTTACTTTAGAACAAATCAACTCCAAAGCTCTCAATACTCCAAAATCTTGAGGAACAGATTGGAGCAGTTTGACCGGTTCTGAGCTTTGCTGGTCCCTCTTTACATTACAAATAGGACTCAGCTGACCAATAACGAGGTTGCAGCCCCTCCTCTAATGTGTATTAACATAAAGCTAAATGGCTGCAAACATGAGCTCTGTAAAGCTTACTCCCATTCCCTACTAAGTCTTCATTTAGCCACTTTATAGTATTTGTAGATCAAAAACAGCTCTCCAGCTCTGCCTTAAGCACTGGATAAGGCAATTTTCTTTAAGAGTTTTAGGGTATTAGACCCAAGTGCATTTCTGAAAAGTCTCAAATGGAGCAGATAAAAGGGCAAGCAATGGATATAAAAAGAAATAATCTCAACTTGATACCTGGCAAAAGGGGGTGATTTTTGTGGCTGTTGATTTCACAAATCATTAAACATAACAGCAAACATAAAATGAATGTTTCCTGCACATTTTTTAAATGTAGAGGCATAAGGGGAGATTGTAATGTTCCCCCGTGTGAGTGGTCATTAGATTGAGCATTACATGGAGGGCAACTGTAAAAGAGCTCTTGCAGTGTCATCCTCAAATAGCAGATGTAGCTGGTTATGGCCCCAGGGGCAGAAACCACAAGTATTTACTGTGATTGCAGTCAAAGGTCTTACCTGTGTCCAGGAGAAAACATCAGAGATTCAGATTCAATAAAACTGTACAATGCTGATACAGAAGAAGACATGGCTTACTTTCTCTACATTTATGACAGAAAATCTCTCTTTAATACATTCCTCCATCTGCATTGTTGGGCCACTCCTCAGCTGGTATAAACAGCTGCAGCACAGGGTGGAACTTGAGCTCCTTTTTTCAGCTGTTACTTCAGCTAGCCTGTTACACTAGTGGACAAGGAGATATTCTTACAGTTGTTTATCCAATAACTTCCTTTTCTCTGCATGCAGCCTTTACCAAGGCTCAGATTTTAATAGTCAGACCAGTTGTCCCCAGAGTATCCACCCCCACGAGCTGGAAGACAGGGATGGAGGGCAGGACAAACCCCCCATAATCCAGGAGGAAACAGTTCATGACCTGCTATGCCACCTGGACACTCACAAGTCTATGGGGCTGGATGGGATCCACCAAAGGGTACTGAGGGNTGGTGGAAAAGGACCTGGGGGTGCTGGTTGACAGCCGGCTGAATATGAGCCAGCAGTGTGCCCAGGTGGCCAAGAAAGCCAACAGCATCCTGGATTGTATCAGGAATAGTGTGGCCAGCAGGAGGAGGGAAGTGATTGTGCCCCTGTACTCAGCACCGGTGAGGTCGCACCTCGAATCCTGTGTTCAGTTTTGGGCCCCTCACTACAAGAAGGACATCAAGGTGCTAGAGCTTGTCCAGAGAAGGGCAACAAAGCTGGTGAAGGGTTTGAAGAACAAGTCTTATGAGGAGTGGCTGAGGGAACAGGGGTTGTTTAGTGTGGAGAAGAGGAGGCTGAGGGGAGACCTTATCACTCTCTACAACTTCCTGAAAGGAGGGTGTAGTGAGGAGGGTGTTGGTCTCTTTTCCCAAGTAACTAGCGATAGGATGAGAGGAAATGGCCTCAAGTTGCACCAGGGAATGTTCAGATTGGAAGTTAGAAAAAAATTCTTTCCTGAAAGAGTGGTGAGGCATTGGAAGAGACTGCCCAGGGAGGTGGTGGAGTCCTCATCTATGGAGGTGTTCAAAAAACGTGTAGACGTGGCACTTGAAGTCATGGAGGTTTTGGGTTGACAGTTGGACTAGATGGTCTCAGAGGTCTTTTCCAACCTTAATGATTCTATGATTCTATGATTCTAAGAGTGTAGTACAGCCATTTCAGTACAGACTTTCTTTAGACTGTGCTTCAACAAGGCAGACAAAGTAATGAAGAACAGGTCCTGGATTCAACAGCCCACGTTTAAGAATACCCTTCCCTACCATGACAGTGTACTATATTACTGCAGTGAGGTTTAAGCTTTATGCCCAACACTGTCCTTAGCTCCTTGTCCTCTAGGTATCTGCAATGATGCCACTAGGTTTCTCATACTTATAGCATCAGATGTTCATCATGTTGATCCAATCAACAATCTTGATGCATTAAGGAGGATAAAAGCATCAGCTCCAATGCTTCAACAAAAAAGGTGTGACTGAAAGAGAAACTAAAAATATATTAAAAGACAAAAACCCAGGATACAAGAGTTAGGTCTCCTCTATATTATATTTTACTGAGATTGAAGTTGAGCCCTGCCTTGCCATTTTGATTAGTACATAATAATTTTGTCACATGCTTGTATAAACAAGGGTCAGACAAATCAGGACCATTACGTTGGTTCTAAGAGAGAAGCTTCTTTTTTCCTGAAGAACAAATAGGATTGTCTCATTCTGTTGAGAAATTAATTTCTTCAACATCTTGCACTTATAGCAGATCAATCAGTAATTACAAAAAAAAAAAAAAATCAAAAATCTCATTACCCTTGATAGTTTTGTTTTTCCTGGCAGTCTTCCAGATTTACATTTCCTGGTCTTCTACCTATGATCTTCTGACAAGAATACTTTTAGCAGACTGAATAATAGAAAACACTGTATGCTGACAATCAGACTTGAGATAATGGACAGGTATTGACACTTAAAGCTTTCTTTTAATACTAACTCAGACTTGTGTTACAGCACTGAAATCCAAAATCTTTGCAGACAGGAATAGAAAGTTGACTCATTGCTATCACATCATTTCATAAGCTCTAGCACTTCTATTACTTTGCTCTTCTAAGAAATACCAAGGTCCTGTATGTGATATTCTAGCAATTAAGGATATGTTTTACAGAAAAAATCCCAGCTATTACAGTGATTGTACCAGATTAAGTACTTTTGTACTTCACTTGTCCTTCTGTTTTTTTGGGAAAAAAAGCACACAAAGGGGCATGTGCTGGAAAATACTGACTGCCTTGAGTTCGTCATTGTAAGACTATATCCTGAAAGCACTGAATACTCTTTAAGCTTGAATCACAATAGTGAAGAGAAGCAGATATACTCATGAATATTTGATTCAGAATTTGTAATTCAGCTTTTGCTCAAGACTTGATTGGGAAAAACTGTTCCTGGGACTGATCTAGAGAAAGGCTGAATTTTACAGAGAACCCCATAATTCACATTGACATTTGTATTAATGTCAGTGGCAATTTATGGTGTGAGCTCCTCCCAGGATCACATTTAATATGAAATATCAATTCTCATTGGGAGCCCCAAATGCCAATGCCCTTTCACAGTACAGTCCACTGATTTCCCGGGATTTGGCCTATTAAAAACAGACTAAGAAATTATCAAGCTTTATCTGTAAGTGCACATTTTCTTTTTTTAATTCCACTAAGTTATTTGATTATATGAGAGAGTGACCATAAAATCAGTACTGCCTCCAGTAGCAGTACTGCACACAAGGGGTAGCAGACACTGCAGGCTATTACACATCTTCTCACAACTGGGCAAAACACAGTAAGGAATAAGCAGTCCTTTGAGCCTGGCAAGCTAAGCAAGCATTTGAAAGGCATCACAATTTTTTTTCCTCTTGCTGCAGCAGTCAGGCCAGTGCCCTGAACCCCAGGCAGATTACAAACTGACAAGTTACACACTACTGGCTAGCCTCCATAACTAATTCAGTCGGCGATGGGTTTGGTTGGTTTGCATTCATAATCATGCAGGCTGTTATACAGCACTAGTAATATGAGAGTTAATGAAGCAGCAGTTGCTTTGCTCAAATTATTCCCCATACTTTCCCTTCCGGTGGCTGCCTGACTTAAAAAGAGAGGCCCTGAAGGCACAGAACATGCTGGATTCCCATGGCCCACATACCAGGGCAGTCCCTTGTGCAGCCTTCATCCCTCTCTAACTGTTGCTAAAACATCCAGTAAAATGCCTAGCTACTTCTGCAATATTTTGGCATAGCACTACTTTTACAATACAGCTTAGATTTCAGGCACAGCTTTTAAACAGAGGTCGACTTATAGGCATAAAGGCATATGTTTTTTTCCACCAAGCAGGAAACAATTTGATTCCTTTATCAATCAGTTAGTCTTTCCAAAGAAGTTGTTAAGATGTAACTAAATAATTCACTACTGTGTCAGGGCATAAAAGAGTACTGAAGGACTGGAGGCCTCTTTTCTAAAAGAAAACTGCAGCTAGGACCTGAGGAATTGGACATAAATTTACTATATATTTTGATAACTTGAAGGCAAATTAAGTTTCCTTTGCAAATATTGTCTTACTAAATAGGCATGCAAATACTCTAGGGTAAACTCAGAACAGCACATGGAAAGTATGAGTTATGATTATACTTCCCACTGTGAAATAAAAGGGGTACACGTGTCTCTGACGTGTTCATTGGAACAATGAGCCTTCTGCCTGCAGACAGGCAGCCACTTGAATATTTCTGATGTGTACTTAGACCATTGGAAAAGCACAGAGGGAAAGAAAGAATGGCAAGTGAGTGCACAAGGATGAGATAAATGGTGGTATGAGCAATATCAATATGCACCAGGAAAAATGCTTGCAGCCAGAAGGAGGTACAGCTTGACATAGTTTCCAGACCAAAGCAGAGGGCATACCACACGAAGCAATGAGTGAAAAGCAGATCAGCAAGGCAAGACATCATTCTGTTATGCGCTGTCTCACAAAGATTCATCTGTATGTGTCTTACACCATCATCTCTTTCACCTCTGAATTTGGCCCTCTACATCTGTGACCATGGAACAGAGGATCATCCTTAGATCTTAGACTAAAAGACCAGGAGGTGCATTTCTCCCTGTAAACCAACCAATAGCCCCAGATTTAATAATTCCCTCCTCAGCCCCAATAACTTGAGAATAAACTTGACTTACTGTATTTTTGACTAACATGAACCTTACCAACCAAAATCTCATTCAAGTCCCTTAAAAGCCAGTTACCCTAGATGTAGTAGCCATGTAAGTCCTCTTATCACCTAGCTAGCAAAGACATTCCACACCTACAGATATCAATCCCTTTCAAAAAGTTTATGATTGCACGCAGGACTCTCACATTAGGCAGGAGCCTAATAATCCCTCACATGCTGATGTGCATTCATATCTCATCACCAAATCTTTTAGGCCAGCTCTTTAATGGTAGCTTTGTGTTACTGTTATTAAACTGTGGCTGAAAAAAACAGTATAAAATACCAGAGCTGGGACTTCAGCAAGCATTCAATCCAGTGCCACACAGGATATCCTGAAAGATTCACAAGGAAATGGTTTAAGCTGTGCCTAGTAACAGTCTATAAACACAAAATGGTTATAATGGTACTGTATGAAGCAGAGGCAAAGAGTCTAGTGAGAATCACTCTTCTTTTACCGTTTTCAAAATGGATCTGAAGTAGAAAGTAATAGGAATATATGCTAGACACTATTAAGATTAAAAATTACAGAAAGAAAACAGATGTGAATCTAGAAGAAGGACAAAGTAATATGAAGAACAATTATTATTCCAGGTATTACCTGGAATAAAACCAAAGGCAGTATAGTGAATGAAAATAACTTTAAACAAAGCAGTTGGATTGTAGGTAAGAAAGTACTAAAGTAGTAAGAAAGTCAGCATGACTTGGGAACATACCTACAGCCATAGCCTGTCAAAAGTTTGTAGGAAATGAGTCCTTTTGTGCATAGTAAGATTATACTAACTTCATATGCTGTTTTCTTACTGCATAAGTACATGTAATGAGTCTAGTGTAGCTACACACAGGAGAAAATGTTTTTCAGGATTGAAATCAGATCTAAAACTTTCCAGTAATCAAATTTGGAGTAATCCATGATAGGAAAGAAACAAATTACAAAGGAGACCAGAGAAGGAGATAGAAGGATGATAGTAGGCTCAAAATAACTTTCAAGGCAAAAGTATTACCCATCAATGTTTAACTAAAAGCTAGACATCGTGTACTCGTTAACTATACCACAGAAAGAGTAAAAATATCTTTAAATGTTTGGGAAGGAAAGTATCATATGAATGATATGACATGAATTAGTCAAATGAAGACACCATTCTTGAAAAGCAAAAACTCCATTCTTCAAGACTTGGACTTACTCTGGGAAAGTTTCCAAGCATTTCTCAACATTACTGACCAACTTCCAATGTCACAGAATTATGTGGCTTTTGTTTTCTCTTTTTTTAAACTTTCCTAAGGAAAATTAAATAAGACACTTTGGAATACAGTGAAATGCAGAAAATAAGAAGAGAAAGCCTACATAACAGCTCTGTCCTAGTGGTGAAGTAGTAAAAGTTTCACATTTTTAGCATCCTTATGTTGGTTAGCAACTGTGTAGTGTTAGTATTCATGTTGTTAGCACCTTCTTGAAAATGCTGGGTAATGACACCTGTGGTTTCCAGGCAATTATGTACCCAAGGGTTCAATACTGGCTATAATCCTGTTGAAGATCTTCATTAATGATCTGGATGATAGGCCAGAGTGTACCCTCAGCAAGTTTCTAGATGATGCAAAATTGGGAATAGTGGCTGATACACCAGAGGTACACCAGGTCATGCTGCCATCCAGAGGGACCTCAACAGCCTGGAGAAATGGGCCAACTTGAACCTTATTCAATTCAACAAGGGAAAGTGCAAACTCCTGTACCCAGGAAGGAAAAAACCCATGCACCAATATATGCTGAGCAATGACCAAATGGAAAATGGCTTTACAGAAAAGGATCTGGGGGTCCTAATGGACACCAAGTTGAACAAGAGCCATGTTGTGGCAAAGGTGGCTAATGGTATCCTGGGCTACATTAGACAAAGTATTGCAGCAGGTCAAGGGAGCTGATCATTCCCCTATGTTCAGCACTGGCGAAGCCATACCTGGAGTACTGTGTCTATTTCTGGGCTCCCCAGTGCAAGGGAGATGCAGGCATACTGGAGAGAGTCCAGAGAAGGGACACAAAGATGATTAATGGACAGGAGCATCTCTCCTATGAGGAGAGACTGAGAGAGCTGGGAATGTTCAGACTAGAGGAGAGGAGGCTCAGAGGGCATCTTATTAATGTATGTATATGTGTGTTTATATATATATGGATAAAATGTGTGCGTGTGTATACACATGAAGGGAAACTGAAAAGAGGACAGAGCCATGCTCTTCCCAGTAGTGCCCAGTGACAGGATCAGAGTCAATGTGCACAAACTGAAACAAAGGAGGTGCCTTCTGAACATCACAAAACACTTTGTTACTGTGAGGGTGACCGAGCACTAGCACAGGTTGCTCAGAGACACTGTGAAGTCTCCATCCTTGGAGATACTCAAAAGCCATCTGGACACAGTCCTGGACAACCAGCTCTGGGTGGCTCAAGGGAGGTTGGACAAGCTGACCAAAGGTCTCTTCCAGTCTCAACCATTCTGTGGTTCTGTACCTTTGTGATTTTTTTGTATGTTAAATAGTGATATAACAAAAGACAGGACCTTACAAATATGATGGGGGAAGTATTTGGAGAGAAAACAGTTTTATAAAAAAATGCAGATATAAATGAGCTTACAAAATTCAGGGTACAAATTTCCTTAACACATAGTAGTCTAAAAATATATATATTGAGTGAACTGCATGCAATACACGATCTGAAATGAGCAGAGAACTGTCACATACATAGAATCATAGAATCATTAAGGTTGGAAAAGACCTCTGAGATCATCTAGTTCAACCATCAACCCAACAGCACCATGACTACTAAACTATGTCTTGAAGTGCCACATCTACATGTTTTTTGATTACCTCCAGGGATGGGGACTCTACCACCTCCCTGGGAAGCCTATTCCAATGCCTCACTGGCCTTTCTGAGTTTTAAAGGAACATGCACTGGCCTTTCTGAGTTTTAAAGGAATATGCTAGTGACAAAAGACCAGTATTACCTGAAGAAAACTAGGAAAAAAAACAATTTTAAAAATGGAAAAAAAGTATATACACAGACAGCTTCTGTCCCTTAAATATAATATAGCAGAAAAACTAGCAAAAGTAAAGCAATATTTCTAAAATGGCAGGAAATCTTCCACACGAAGATTTCTAAAATGGCAGGAATCTTCCACATGAAAATAAGGACAGAGGGAAGGTCAGTGAGGCCTATCCCTTCCACAGCCATAAATGAACTGAAGGGGTAAATGCTTTTTTAATATATTTTAATAACTTACCAGGAGATTTAGAATCCTTTGTTTTGAAGCATTTGCTTCTTTCTATGATTTATGTTGGCTGCAATGTTTCTGTGAGGTTTTGACACTTGTTTATAACTTTATGTCTGATTTTAAAGCTTTGGGGCTTTTGTCTCCAAATATTTATTTCAAAGCATTTACGAACAGATTAGTAATGCACTCTGTCGAACATTCTGGGAACAGGTAATTAATATAAAAGCTTGACTCTAATGTAAAAGTGTGATACTTCAGAGACATACTTCCACTGCCTTTTGTACTCAAGTAGCAGAGATCCATTCCCTCTGTCTCAACATTTGAAATGTGTTCTTAGATTTGGCAATCTTGTCTGTGCTTCCTTATGACATTCCTGATGACTTATCGATATTTCTAGGCTCCATTATGCAAATTCATGAAGAGTATTTTCCAGTGATCATTTGTTGGACTGGGCTGACCAGTGCAAATGATGTCAGATTATTATTGACAATGCATCTACATAGTGGCTACTAACACCCTAAGAGGAACCTGCACAAATCATGTGCAAAATTATTTAACCTTGGCTCCCCTAGTCCTTCCATTTCTACAGGTACATGCCCTGAACCCTAGACCCTCCTGCCTCCTCAGTTCAGGACGCACAGGTTACCCGGCTGATGCAGATGGACATCTGCCCTCTCTTGGAAAGCTCCACTGCCTTTGCCCTCTACCCTCCCTGTCCTGTTCTGCACCACAGTGACCAGCGTGACTTTGCAGGCAGCTGCACATGCCACAATCCTATGGTGCCAAAGTAAAATATATACCTTGAACTATGGAGTGGTCTCTGTTAGGGTTGGTGTGTTTGTTTTGCCAGGTGATGCACATTTGTGGCATTAATCGAACATTGGGAGGCCATAACCTTAACCTTCTGGGAAATCATGCAAGAAGGAGCGTTTTTTCTCATCTTGAACTTTGTGTTGTAATAATGTTTTTCTCATTTACCACGGAAACTTTAGAACCAACTGGGAGAAGATTTTAAGATGTTTGTCTTGTCAGAGTAAATTTCTTCAGTGAGTTCATAACCAGCGCTGCACTGGACTATTATAAGCAATATAAGCTTAGTTTTGACTGGCACCTGAAATTTGATGCAATTTTTTTTAATCAGGATCTTTTATACTTACAGATTTGCTATAAACATCATCTTATTTCTCTTTTTCTAGATTGAAATGATTTAAATTAAACAAACATTTGTAAAAAGGATACCAAATTTGACTTTGTATTATAAAAAATAAAATATAAACAATGTCCATCTATTCTGAGATGCTTTACAGTCCAAGGCAAAAAAAAAATTATTCCTCTTTCAGATTTAAATTGTGGTGGTGCTGTCCAGCCAGAGATCTAAACCTTCTCCTCAGTATTAAATTAAAAAAAAAAAGCAATGTAACTGTTCCTGAAGGTAGTAACTTAGCATATTTAGTCTTTTTCCCATTAGCTGATTGATGAAAGGCCTTGCTTGATAGGAGACAGACATACCTCGACTTTTTGCAAGATCTGTATTTCTGACCAGCATTATCTCTATGGAGAAACAGTGGCACCTAGCTGTCAGACAGGCTAACCACTCAAAGTGCTTCTGGCCAAGACATGCTACAAATCCTCCAGGATTCACCCAAAATTACATGCTGCACAAAATTACATAATTTAACAGTCCCCAGTTAGTGATTAAAAAAAAATAAGATACTAAAATCTTTACCTGACAAACATCAGTTTGCAGAAACACCTCATTTTGATTCTCCATTCTGACCTCTGAGAAAGCTTCACTTTAGTCTTAAAACTCTGGAAGTCAATTTGATCTCTAGTTTGGGAAAACACATTAAGAGTAGGAAGGACCCTGGAAATTTAGGCCTGTATCTATCAGAAGGCACAGGAAATTAATTCTTTGTGCGTATACATAGAGCTGGCAATAGCACTGTTTACCCAGTCATTATTAATATTCTTTGTTTTCATAGGGCTTGATTACATACTCTACTAAGGCACACCACTCCCAGTGTTTAATGGGATAAGGGTAAGTATTCTGCACCCCTTTCTAGGTTTTCTTAGAAAAACTACTACTTTTCCCCCTGTGCAGTTCTTCTGTTGTCCCACTTCTCTGTTCAGTGAGGTCTCAGAATTTGCTCATGGAAGCTGAATTCCTCTTTGACTAATTGCAGTTCTTGACAGAACTGAGCTCACTAGGCTGTCAGACTGAGGTAGCTGGGATGAGGGATGTTTCAAAACGTTTAAGAATGGTACATAAATTGTCTCATGAAATATCATATTGATGCATAGCATTACAATATATGTTCTCATGAAATTGCAACAGTGTAAGCACTCTTACCTGACAACAGTCTTGAAAATTTTAAATCTACCCCAGATTGGAAACTAAACAGATTTGATCCTACTCTAGTTCTAGCTTCTGATGGATTATGAATGATAATATGGAAAAATCACACAGAAACTGCCTGAATTCCTATAAAACACGGCTTTTTATAACATATAAAAGGTCTTTTATGATGTTTCTCATGCTTAGCAATCACACTTAGAAGTCACAAAGCAGAATTCACTGAAGGAGCTTTTTACAATCCCTCATAAACAGAGTAGGAAATTAAGTATTTTAATGTTGTTATATGAATTGATTGTCCTCCATCACCTGGAAAAATGCTCTCATTTCTGGTCATCTAATTTCATTAGATACAGCAGAATTTTATTGGAGCTACACTGACAACAGAGGTCTTTATAGATGTTGAGATATTCAGAGAAACAAGCCTTATAAAACAGTAAATTATTTCACAGACTCATGTTAAAACTAAAGGTTAAATACCACCACATCAGGTTATAGTGTTCCAAAATCTGCTCAGTACAGTTGGAACTCACACAAGGTAGAAACTACAAATATAAATATTTAGAGAAGAGCTGATATAGGTCAGGGAGTGTAGGGGAATACCTAATAATGACCACTTCCGACAGGCAGATCTGGGGCTCATTTCTCATCACACAACATTAAAGGGAAATCAGTGAAAACAAAACACAAGAAATGGGTAAAGGGATTGTTTTCACCTGAAGTAATAGTACTGTGAGGGCTACAGCCCAGAATACCATGCATACATACTTTACACAAACTGGGGGGAAGTCATTTTGCTTCAAGGCATCAACCAACCACTAGCCAACAGGATTTAGGAAGACATTTCCCCATGAGCAATTGTTTGGAGAATTCTAGCACTTTCAGCTGAGCTCTTTGGTACCAGACACTGCTGAAACAGGACACCGTGTCTCAGGTTTGACACAGTATAGCCGTTCCTACATTCCTAAAATTCCTGTTTAGTCAGTGCAAATTAGATCTAACTGAATGCTCCTGCTAGGTTTACAAAAATAAGGGTAAAGATTAAAGTCTAAATTAGGTGGAACATTACTACTAGTAGTTTTACTGCAATATATGTTACGATGACTGTATTTAAAGATGAGCTATGTGTAAGCTCAAAGCAAAATTCTGCAAGCCAGTGGAGCTTCTGCTGTCTTGGAAAAACGTACACAGCTCCAATGGCCTTTATAGGCACTATTACAGAATTCTGTGAAATTGTTTATCAGTGCAGCCCCAGCTAAAAAAAATCATAACAATGACTCTATAGTATTCCATGTAGTGTTCAAAATGAAAGTCAGTAGCTATTTGTACTATCTATATATTTTCTATGTATGCAGAATTTTAAAGTTTCCTCTACAAACTAGGCCATCACTTCAAGCCACTAGAAATGAGACTTATGAATGAATAAATGATATGATTATACCGAGAAGACTGAAACATAAGTCATGTCAATACCTCTATCTACTATTTGTGTCACTCAGAGAATGAGGAAACGCTTGAAATACAAATCCCGAAAAATTAATTACATAGAGTACAAAACTCTTTCCATCTTTTGTCAAGCTTAAAGCATTTCAAATGTGAATGAAATCTTAGGAAAAAACCAACATTAAGGTTAACTTTATTATGTATCCCCAAAGCATCTTTAGACCCTAT
>VZTL01002620.1:4198-18305 GCA_013400535.1 Scopus umbretta | reverse complement strand
GCTGTGTCAGGAAGTTGTCTTCAGGAACTCCTAGACTGTTTCCTATCTGCTGTGTTGTGTTTCCAGCAGATGTCCAGTAGGTTGAAGTCTCGCACAAGAACAAGGGCTAGCGATTGTGAGACTTCTGCCAGCCGCTTATAGAATACTTCATCTACGTCTTCACCCTGGTTGGGTGGTCTATAAGACTCCAGCAGGATATCTGTTGGCCTTCCCCCTCATCCTTAACCATAAGCACTTGACCTCATCATCACAGTCATTGATCAAATCGTCCTTAACATACAGAGTCACCCCCCCCACCTCTCCTTCCTTGCCTGTCCCTTCTGAAGAGCTTATAGCCATCTATTGCAGCACTCCATTCATAACAGTCATGCGACCATGTTTCTCTGACGGCGACTAAGTCATAGTTATCTTGCTGCACAATGGCTTCCAGCTCCACCTGTTTGTTGCTCATGTTGTGTGCATTGGCGTAGATGCACTTGAGTTGGGCTATTGATTTCACCTCCAACACTGGCATGTCAACCTTAGGTTCCTCTCTAGTGAGCCTGGTTGTATCCCTAATTTATAGCAGATGACACCAGAAGACTGCTCCAGAGTCTCCTAATGGTTTCTATTGGCTCCTTTGCTATTTAAACTTGGGTGATGCTGGAGTAGGAATGAAAAGAAGTTCTTACATTTTACAAGAATAAATTATTTTCTGAAAAAATGTCCTCAAGTTGACTGTGAACAAACACCTGAAATCTTGAAATGCTCACAAACTGATAATCAGAAAATGTGTGTGAATTTAATAGTCATACGTATTTAGTTTGCTAAACAGACTGCTCAGAAGAAATAAAAGTAACATTGTTTTTAGAACATTTTTGAGTCAGATATTTTTCAGGACTGCATATTTCTCACAAACAGCTTTACTTGTCACATCAGCATTTTCCAAAAATTCTAAATTTCCTGCCTTCTAAGTAATTTTTGTTATGGCAGGAGAGCTTTAAAAATAGATGGCCTTCCACATGAAAGACTATAGATCAGTCTAAACCATAACAGGAATTAGGTTCACTTGCATTGCTTTTGCTAAGATATTTCCCCAACCCCATTTATTTGACCTATTCTTCCCTTCTCTTTATGCCCCTTTCCATCTTCCCCTTTTTTCTACCACATGCAGTTATCTCCACTGTTAAGGTTTTTCACAGGCTATATCAATTTGGAGTCCTTCCTGTGTGAAGAAGTTACCTCATGATGCTTATCAGTCTTTATGTACCACTTCTGATTTTTTCCAATAGGTGGTAAAAGAGGCATACGCCTAGATAAGGTCTGCAAGACGCTGGTAGCAAGAGCAGACTGCATCTCGTTAAGTTTATTGTATGGTTCCCCACAGAAATAATTTAGCAAAGTAAAGATTTGTAGCACCTATGAGTGATGCAAAGTCACCGTAACTGTAAGAGAATTGACACTACCGTAGTGAATGCATCTTAATGAGTATCTTTAAAATTGTGGATTTGAAGTGGTCTATACTGTGATGATACAAGAACAGAAAGAGGATTGTTTTGCGACCTTGCTGCATACTCATTGTCTTCAAAGACCACGAGTGATTTTTTTTTTAATCATATATATGCCAATAAATACATTTCAGGTTATTTTTTCTGGTGCCACCCAATTTGTCCAACAAAATAACTACACTCACAGTTGAACTAGCTGGGCTTTGTGAATCAAATTATCACTGGTGGGTTGTGACTGAAGAGGTTACAGCATCACAGCCATTTGCTTGGCTGCTAACAATTGTTAATCAACCACTTAATACCACTTGCTGACATTAACTTTGATACCAGGCAAAGCAAGTTAATCTTTCTGTAAAAGCCTCTCACGCAGTTAGCTGGGAATATATTTATAAGCCATGAAAATAGTGTGTCAAGATTTCAGTATCACTGGTAAGCATTATGGATGAGGAAATAACCCTTACCAGACATGTCAGGAAGTGATTTGCTCTTGGTAATGCAGAGGGATTACAGTGTACAAAGAAATAATGTGCTTTGAAACTTCAGTAAGAAAGACTTTTATTTTTTTTCTTGAGGGAAAGATGTGAATATCCTTGTGAGTTAAATGCACTTCAGCACAGGGCAGAGAGGGTGGGAGGGAAATTCAGTGCATGCTATAGCGAACTGCAGAGTGTATTTTTGCCCCATAAAGGGGTTATACATGGCACGATAAGGAATTTCAGGGGGTGTGACTGGACTGGGAGTGACTAGGGTGCAGAAAAAGGTTACAATTTACATCTTCTGGTTTGAATGGGTATATGGAAAGCAGCGGTGTTACCTGATGCGCTGGAGAGTTAAAGAGGCCGTCAGAGTCTTTGAGAGAAATGCCACAAAATGTCCCAGTAGGAAACCCAGTTTTTTCCTGCCTGTCTGTGCAGCCATGGCCTGAGTGATGTGTGCTTATGGTGGGGTCTTCATGTTGCTTGAAAACTGTTGCTGATATACACGTTTAAGCCCACTGCTGAAACACAATACTGGGCTTTCAAAGATTTACAGGGTGCTGTGTGAAAGTTGCTCTGAGAACTTCACTTGGAAAGGGATGTTTTTGGATTCTCTTGCAGTATTTCAGATGAGTTGTCAAATATTACTACTAGATCTCCATGAATTTTCATGGTGTCTCCATTTCTCAGGGAAAGGAAAGAAAACCCTAAGCCTTAAATCTTCTTCCAGCCTTCTCTGTATCAAAATATCAACATGACACAGAGCTCTCACAGGTGTCTAAGAAGGAGCACAGTCACTAATGAACTGTAATGAACACTAATGAACCACTGTAAAATAGGTTAGTCTTCTACAGTAGTGAGTGCAGTTTCTTTGGGCACTGTAATGATGGAATGCATATGCTAAATCTGACCTGCAGATAAGGTGATTTTTATTGGAAAATCATCACTGCCATTTTTTAAATTGGGAGATAAAAGTTGAAAAAGAGAAATGATAACTGGAAGAGTCTGGAAGCAGTCTAGATAGGAGGCTGCACATGACGTCATCCTAAAATATTTCAGTTGGAGTAGGTAAAGACGGATGATATATTTTAGCTAAACACATTTTTTTTCCTGCCATAAGAGGCAGATGTAGCTTTAATGACCCATTTGGCAAACTTGATTTCTTTTTTAAAATTCTTCTTCCGAAATTTCCTTAAACACTTCCACCTACCTTCCAGAAGTAGTTCGTGTTTTTAAACAAGGTGCTCTAACCTGGGAATGCAAAAGGATGTTTCCTTCTGAACTGAACTAAAACCACTTAAAATGTTTCATTCAGATTTAATTTTTTTATGATGTTTGGAATGATTTTTATTTTCAGGCAAACTCAAATGGATTGCAAAAACCCAAACCTGCTAGTAAATTAAAAGCAACTCCATAATCAGCCTAGTTATTCACCTGCCAGAGTGACAGAAAGTTACTACTGTCNGGGGCAGGGGGAGGGTGAGTGAGCGGCTGTGTGGTGCTTGGTTGCCGATCGAGGTTAAACCACAACAGTGGTGATGAGGTTGGGCTAGTGTCTAGAAAGGAAATCAGGAAGGAAAATATACTGCAGAAAAATAAGTAGGATACTGAAAGAAAAATCAGGAAAATGCTTCTACTTCTAATGGAAGGCTGCAGGAATTTGTCTGGCCTGAGAAAGGCTGAGATAATGACAAAAGTGGGTGTAGTACAAGGTTTAAACTGCTGAGGTCTGTTATATGGTTAATCAGTTCAGCCTCAAAATGCATCTGGAAAGAGTCCTTCTAATCACCTTTTCCAGTGGCAAACAAAAAATAAGCCAGACTTTACAAACCGTACAGATCCCAATTAGAGATATATATACCTATGTATATATCTTAACTTTCATCTCTGATAATCAGTTATTGCTGGAACCTGGATTTTGAAAGACCAATATATTTTAGATATTTTATTGAGATCACAGGATTCTTAAAACTGGCCCATAATCTCCTCTGTTGGTCAAACTGGGTACAGGAATACTTTCAACATTATATATGGGTCTAACTATTTGCTAACAGGCAGGTCCTAGACTACTAAAAATGGGAGTATTTTAAAGTTTTGAGTTAAAGACTGATAACCTCATACTGCTTATAAGTAATTCATAAGGGTTCAGTGCTACAGTTAATCAAAATCTATGGAAGACAGAATTACATTCACAGAATGTAAGCAGCCTTTAAAAAGTGGCCAGATCTTAAGTTTTTGAAAGGGCTTTTGGTTTTGTGTTTAAATTGAAAAAAAAGTACAGACAAAAATCTCTTGGGTGAAGTTTAATTAAAGGTGATGTGAAGCCAAGTGCAAATATATCTTCTCAGATTAAAATTTCTGCATCTCTGCACAGGACAGGTACCCAGTGCCATGTTTAAAATGCAGATTATTAAGTCTTTCATTAGGCATCCAATTTGGCACCCAATTTGAAGTCAGCGCAACTTCTGCAATTAATGTAATGAATCGGGTTTGGACCTTAGTTTTGTTGGTATAAGCAAAATAAAATCTGAATCCTACCCTCTCTCTGTGTTAAACATTCTCCTTGGATGGGGCTGAAGCTGGAAGTGTAGTTGTCTGCAAATTCCCTAACACTCAGTTTAATGCACCTGGGATGTGTAAGTTTCTTGTTATCATGGCTGGCTTTTGAAGAAGGATAGTATCTTCTGAATTCTGCCTCTGTACTTTTGTCAGAGGAGAATAGTATTATTGCTGATGGGGAAAATGACTCACCCAGCACCTGACTGTAAGCTCTGCAGTGTTTAAAGCTTTGAGCATGGGATTACTTAGAGCAGTGCAGGAGGCAGACTGAAGCTTTCCGCAGGTCCTGCAAGCAGGCTGGGTGCAAGCCTGCTCCCATGCTGGAGCCCACAGCTGTGTCAGTGTCATGCCCCATCTGAGGCACAGGTTCTGATGGGCCGTTAGCGCATCTCCAGGAACCAGCTGGCCCAGGGCATGGGCATGCTGCAGCGCAGGCATGCTCTGTCTCTACTGCTGAGGAAAGCTTGCTGCCTGTGGAACTGCCTGGAGAACTTGCTGCATGGTGCAGTGAGTGTACCAGTGCTTGTGGAGTTACTGCTTATGTTTCCTCCAGCAGCCTTTCAGCCAACTGAGCTGTTTGACACTGTCAGACACTGATGTTTAAGAAATGGAGGCAAGTCATGGTGTCTCCTGCTCAGCTATATGTGCACTCCTCCAAGTCTCTGGGTAGTTTTGGCTCAATCCTGCTGCAATTAAAGCAATTTCAGCTGGGTGCTGGCTTATCTTCACACAGATGCCTCAAAGGCAAAATGCAGCATGGTTCAGTCAAGCCACTAACATATCTCAGTCTGGGTGGGGTATGGATTGGGGGCAAGACCAGTGTGACCACCAAAGGAGGTTAAGGTGGCCCCTCTGTACTGCAGAATTGTTTTCGAGGAACTAAGCACACAGGGAGGGTCAACAATGTACAAAGACGACCTCCAGCAAATTATTTCCAAATTAAGACCGTATTTAACAGAATTAGCAATACAAATAAAAAAGATTTTATTCTCCCCAAACTCTCATGCTGATTGTTCTTTTATAGTGTTTTAATGCTTAGGAATGAAATAAAAAGAAAGATGATTAGTTTATAAAAGTGTTAGGATCAGCATTGACATTACGACTAGTCATTACAAACTGCCTTTGCTTGATGGCTGTCCTGACATCGTCAGTTGTGTTTAAACAGATAAGAATTAGCAATCCTGCACTAAGCAGAACAGTAAATAGCAGGACTGTCTTCTGAGATTTAGCACCAAGCCACAGACTGTTAATGGGAGAACAGAAGCTGTGAGAGAGAGAGAGTCCTGTTCCAACTGCTAATTAATCCGATATATAAATCCTTAAAGAGAGAACTTGTGCCCAACAAAACAAGGCTCTTGTTTTCGTGGAAGGTACTTTTCTAATAGCAAAAGAGAAAATAATAATAATTAGCCAGTTGACTTGGAAGGCTTTATGTGGAAAGTACACAGTGTTATGTGTGAATACATTGCCAAATGGAGAGCTTGCTTTATTTATTGGAGTGTTTGGAGCAACAAACTAGAGACTTTGCATATTAGATTGCAATTTGCATATTTACTAAAATGCTTTGCCTTTTCTCTACTGCTTACCCTCCCTTTCCTCAGAAACAAACCTACATCAGAGCAGCCACATTTTTCTGAGCCAGTTTCATCTGCTGACATCAATGGATTTACACCACAGATGAATGTGGCTGTTTGTGCCTCATCCTGGTAATGATGGCAGCTGTTAGGCTTGACCGTGAACTCAAGAATCCCATCATCTCTCACCGTGTTTGCCTTCCCAACAGGATTTTTGTCAAAATAGTTACGGTGGGAGGACAGCACTGTGGTGTGCACAGCAGGCCTCAGCCTTCTGCTCAAATCCAGCACAAAGGTGCAAAGCTGTCTCTTGCATTTTCTTGTTAGTGGGTCCAACGATCCCAGACAGAAAGGGGAGGAAGCTGGGCAGAGAAAACACTCTCACCAGAAAGAAGGCAGCTTCAACACAAAGTTTTGTATTTGTCTGAGGGAAGAAACTTGGTGACTTCAGGTTAACAACGAAAGAAGACCATAGGCAGGGCACAGGGTGAATTTAATAACAGGGTATGTGTGTTCCTACTTGTGTCTGTATATGTCTATGCACATTCATTACCAACATTGCTTCTGTGTGTTTGATTTATTTTGCTTTGTGATGTCCTTTTTAATTTCCCCTCCATTCCCTTCCTAAGAATTTCTTCTGTCCTGCCTCATCTAGGACTATCAGTTAAGAGGAAATGTCAAGGGACTGCATGATAAACATGCTGTGTATTTGTGCTAATGCACTGCAAACACACAGAATGAAACAGAACAAGGAGAAATGCAGTAAAGCACTACCTCTTCCCTAGATTCACGGCGTAATCTCGTTGCCCATCCTATGTGCTGTACCAGGGTTTTAAAGACATGCAACGCGTTGGTAAGGATGACACACTCAACTTTTTTCAATAGGAACAAACACCTTGTTTTTAGGTGATCATAATTTTATTTTTCTTCTGACTGCTCTGATATAACTCAACTGGAAATATAATCCAAAGGGAGATATTCTAATCTAATTGCTAGGCAAATCTGGCAGTGCAGTATGGACAAGGGGAATTTGCTTGATCAGCAGAGTGTCATTCAGAGCCTTAAATGCATTTACTCAGTTGAAACACTGAATGATGTGCAAGTCAAATGTTTCAAATGCCATTGTTTTCTAACCCTGCCAATAGTCTGCTGCTTCTTGTTGAGTGTTTACATGGGGCTGATCAAACAGTTTTGTTTCTGAATGCTAACTCTTTCAGCACCATCTTTCACCTTAGCTTTTAAGAGCTATTACTGTGTAAAACATGTATTTTTGCTAAAATATATCTGTACTAACTGAAGTTACTAAAGAAGTAACTACTGAAATCTTGTATCTTCTGTAGTCTTAGTAGGAGCAAACTTCCTCATTTCTATCAGAAGTTTTATGAAAATGGGACAGCATAAACCTACCCAAGGCAACAGAACAACACGAGTAGGTGCAGGCAATCACGACATAATGCCAGAGAACTGTGAGTATGTGGAGCTGTGCTGCCATTAAGTTTGACCAGATAAACCCACGCCTCAAAGAACTCACAATCGAAAGGAGAGAACAAGTTATAAACAAACAGGATTTGGACTTTACAATGGGCTTTAGGAGTGAAGAACATAACTTTCTTTAAGAACTTCTCCCATTTTGCCTTCTTTGTAGTCAGTTCAGAACTGGTGATGTCTCACAGGCACAAAACCAGGACAGCACAGCTCCTTCTGCATATCAAATTTATACCACCACATTCCAGACAAGATAATCTCTGTCATGAAGCAGTTTTTATGCTATGCTGATTCATGAATAGAGTTAAAGAAAGGGCTGCGTCAGCGGGCACACCTGGATTTGCAACACACATTTTACCTCTGTGTGGTTTATAACACTGTCACACATAACTGAGACCTTTATAAATTCTTCTACAAACAGGCTTCCTGGACTACTAGAAAAGAAGATGCTGCAAGGTATCCAGAAATGTGTATGATAAAAGCATGGAATCTATCTCCTAGCACAGCACAGTCCATCTCATTACATGAATACATTTTAAACATACCTGGACCCAGCATCAAAAACTCAATCTGTCTAAAGACATCCAGCAGCTGTCACTGCCTTTCACTTCACAGACAGCTACATCCACCCACAGAAAGGAGATGTCAAGCACAATAAAAACTTGCAAAGAGCAACAAATCTCTAAAAAAAATCAAAATAGACCTTTATTTCTTTAAAAAAGGGAGTAATTATTTTATTTTGTTACAAATTTATTTTGTTAGAAATATTTACAATTATTTGTAATTAATTTATTTTGTTTAAAGAATGTCCAAATCAGGGAATGTGCATTCTCAATGTCTGGTTAAATGCTAGTCTCTTTGCTCAGTTCAATACTCACAATTTCAGGGTTTGAATGTAAGCAGGTGGGATAAGATCAGCTAGTATCACAGCAGCTGTTCCTAGAATGTCTCCTGCAGCTTCTTGCATGAGTGTAGTGAACTGCACAGTTTAAAAACGTGAATAAAAAAAAAATTATAAATGGCAGACTGGAGCAGTAGCTCACGGGATGCTTATCTTTTTGCACCCTGTAATAATGATGTTTATGCACAGGGCTAAGAACGGGGAATGCTGCCGCAGTTTCCCCTTTTCTCCGTCAGCTACTGTTTCCATCCATTACTCCGGTGATGTGTTTGTGATTGAGCCTGCCAGCAAACTGCTCAGACTGTCTCCCCATTCAGGATATCCTGGTGTCTAGGGAGCTAAGAGGACAGAAGTCTATCATCTCTAATCAGGCTCTGTGGCACTCATTTCCTTGATTCTGCCAGTTTTAGAAACACTCTCCACTGGAGCTGGAAGGAAACCCTCCGTCTCTTCCAGTCCTTCAGGTCCTGGCCCAGAAACTTGAATAAATCATTTACAGTGAACTTTTCCCAATCCCTTGCTGTTTCCTGCCTCACTTTTCTTATAAACGTCTTCTGTCAGACACATAAATCTTCTCCCAGCTTATTTGGGCAGCTCCTTGGAGGCTCACTGTGAAAAGAAACAACTCAGTCATTCCTTCAGCTCTCTGAACTTCCCTCTTGTATGACCTGCAGTCTTCCAGTTTATCCAAGGGCTGCAAGGCAAGCAGTCAGCTGCAGCTGAGAAAGGGTGTTACTTCTCCATTAAACTTTTAGAAGCTGGACAGCATTGGACAGTTCTCCTAATCATTAATCTGGAGTATATCAGATGGCACGTATCATGAAGTCAGATGGTTTTTAAAGCAGAACTGCACTCTTGCCCCCTAATTCCTTTTTCTTTCTTTTTTTTTTTTCTTTTTTTTTCCTTTTCTTTTTTTTTTTTTTTTGAAGAAAATAACAACAAGGGGCAACGAAATTTTGTTGGTCAAGTGAAAAAGGACTTCTAGGATTTTTTTCTTTTTCATGGCTGGAGATTAAAACACTACAAGGAAAGTCAAGTTAAACGACTCTCTTTGCTCTCTAGATAAATATGGCCAAAATTTGAGAAAAAAAAACCCACTTGTGCAACATATAAATTAATTTTCTTGTTATCTACTGGCTCTTCTACTGCTTTCTGTTTCTATCCCTACTTGCCCATTTGAACTCATATCAGCTAACACTGAACTAATTATATGATGTGAGCCAGCAATGTGTCCTTGCAGCAAAGAAGGCTAGTTGCATTAAGCAAAGCATTGAAAGCAGGCTGAGGGAGGCACTTCTTCCCCTCTGCTTTGCACTGGTGAGGCCACAACTAGAGTACTGTGTCCAGTTCTGAGCTCCCAAGTACAGGAGAACCAAAGATGTACTGGAGAGAGTCCAATGAAGGGCCATGAAAATGATTAATGGTCTGGAGCATTTCTCACATGAAGAACGACTGAGAGAGCTGGGATTGTTCAGCCTGGAGAAGAGATGGCTCAGGAGGATCTTAGCAATGCACATAAATACCTGAAGTGAGGCTGCAAAGAAGACAGAGCCAGGCTCTTTTCAGTGGCAGGGCAAGAGGCAGTGGGCACAAACTGAAAGACAAGAGGTACCCTCTGAACATCAGGAAACACTGTCTTACTGTGAGGATGACCGAGCACTGGCACGGGCTGCCCAAAGATGCTGTAGAGTCTCCATCCTTGGAGATACTCAAAACCTGTCTGGTCATGGTCCTGGGCAACCAGCTCTAGGTGACCCTGTTTGAGCAGGGGGCTTGGTCCAGATGACCTGCAGCGGTCCCTTCCGACCTCCACCCTTCTGTGATTCTGTGATATAGGTGGTTGCAACAGTTAGACGTTGGATACAGATCCCTGCCAGCTCCACGGTCTTATGGAGATAGGCAATTCAATTTTAGCACCTTTTGCCCAGTCTAAGTGGACCTACAGAACCTTTCTGCAACAGTGCAAAAAACTTGTTTCTTCAATTAACAGCCAAATGGCTAATGGCATCATTTGATGAGCTCATGTTACAGGTAGACCCAAGGAAATATGGATTTCCCAAACATCTGTGTAGGTGGTACTCAGAAGAGTATACATACAAGAAGGAGGCTTTGACACTTCTTGTTTTTGTCTTATATCAGGAGAAGCAAGAACATGACATGACATTACAGCAGTGAAATGCTCTGGGCAGCAGGCTGCAAGAGAGGAAAAAAAATGATGAAACCTTAAGTTTTCCATCTATATGTCAGTATAGGTGGGGCTAAGAAAAAGTATTCTCCAGAAAGGTATAACCAAGATGTGGCGTCACACTACATCTAATCTACATTCACGCAGGTTGATGCCAAAAGGCACATTCCTGTTCTCTCTCTTCGCTTCCTGAGGCATATGCTCCTGCCTCCTCCCTTGAGTCAGATCTGGAGATCATGTTGCTGGAGGGTGAACTCAAAAGCTCATTGAACTAATGAGTAAATGAGTAATTTTTTTTTTTTTTTGGCAGGCTCATTTTCTTTTGGATTAATTATCTGACCCCATTTATCCAATGGCAGTGTGATTTCTAGAGCCAATGAAAAAAGAAACAACCAGGAGTAGAGCAGGACCACACGTTCTGTGATCTATAATTAGACCAGACTATAAATAGATCCATTAGATCTAGTGCGAAATCTCAGAAGTAAGGGAACTGCAGGGGAGGACTTGTGATTTACAGAGTACCTTCCCAGGGCTTTGTTTGGGCTGGTGCAGTTAAGAGCTGCTTCTCACATAGGGCAGGAGTTTTGGCTACTTGTGTTACGCTGGCAGCTGAGGCTAGAAGTGAAGGCAAAGCGACATCAGGGGATTTTGGGGGTGAGAGGCAAAGGAGACGCATGCTGTTGATTTCTGAGGGAGAAAAGGGAGGTGCAAATGCAAGGGACAGGTGGATAGGTCTAAAACATGTCTATTTCATGTCTGTTTTGTTATGCTGGGGAAGCATTTTTTTAATACAATACATTGGAGAAAAATTTGCATTTATAATATGATACAGATGTCTGAATCAAATAACAGTGCTCATTGGTGTTGAGGTGATTGCTCACCCTAAAGTAAAGCAATGAAGTGTGTGAGGAGCTATAAGGACAAAATAAGGACAAAAGACTTCGCTTTTGCTTGAAAAGCAGTGATGCTTTTAAATGTTTCCTGCATGTCAGAGAACGGTACTAGTTGTAATGTTGTGGACCATAACTAGAATAGCTGGTGAAATGGAGGTTGGCTGGAAGTAGTTTAGGACAACAAAACCAGGTTGGAGCACAAGATCCGAGGTAGCTTCTACTAAGTCCTGTCAGCCAGTGAGATTTGACAGTCAGGAAGTGTGAATGCAGTAGGCTAGGCAATGGCCTTAGCAGAGGAAAGGTCTGTGAAATAGTGTTGGTCATAATTTAAGATAGTATATATTATTCCATTTACCTGCCTTTTATCTGCTTTTCTTCTTTTAACAAAATATTGCTGAAGTCAAGTCATTCATGTTTGTCAGTGTGGAAAATCATTTCATGGAGCATCACAAGGTTTAGCTTAATTTCCCAGATTTTTTGCCAGACAAGAATCAGTGGTCTAGAAGCATCCCCTCACTTGGTCCTGTTGCTACAAGTTAAGTCCTGACAAAAACAGGTTACACAAGTAAACCTGAATTAATATGTTATGTCTACTGCTATGTTTCAAATAAATTCTGCTCCTGGTACTTAAACTAGCGATAAAGAAAAAACACTGCTTGATTCTGTTAAGTATACCAGGGTCCTGCCCATCTCACACTACAGGCTTCTGGGCACCTCTAATCAGTGTGTAACTTAATGCAACAGTGGCATGCTTTGGATGAACGCAGCCTGTTGAGTTTTCAAGAAACTTTAATAGTTTAGTAGAAATATGAGTTTAATAGAAATGTTTCTATTAAAAGAAAAGGAGAGCAAGAAAAAGCTGAGACTTTATTCCAGTAGTATATGTGCCTGCCAGCTTGTTCTATTGAATTTTATGTGCTTTATAATCATATTTTATACAGTGGTAATTGAGAAGAAAAAAAGTGTAATATTTTTCTTTGACATCTTCTTGTATATATTTTGTTTTACTAAATTAACTCCTTACCACAATGTGGGGAGACTAACTAGACAGTTGTTCCAATATTGTTCTCTTTTAAAAATAAGAAAACAACCTTAGCTTCTACTTTAGATTAAAAAGGGGACCTACTGGGAAAAAAACAGAAAATAATCATAAAGGCCTCAGCTACATCTATTTTCCCCACCCTGCATCAGACTGGTATTGCTCCCTCTGTGGAATAGCCCTAAGAATACTGGTGGAGATGCATGCCTTTTATCTACAAATGTTTTTACTATGTTATTGTCTTAGCCCTGTCAGTGTGGAGTTAAAAAATGGTCCTGAACATTGTGTTTCCACTAGCACTTGTATTGATGGAGTCACAGTAGACTTCACATTGATAGGATACTTTTAAGGAGAAATAAAGGGCGGTTTAGACAAGCCCAAGGGTCACATTATGCAAATGATATGCGCTCATTAACCTTTCACATAGCTGAAAACATTTGTTACCTGGTTACCTATTACCCTTTCTCCTTCCTCCCTGTCCCAAAACTCACAACCTACTCTGACACTTCTCATCAAAGATTTAATTCCAGGGAAATACTGACATTGGCCCTCCAATCATTAAGATTTTATTACTCTCAGAATATATAGCATGATACATTTCCTGGTAGACTGCTAAGTAATGCTTTCAATAATTAAAAATCCATAAATAATTAAAACACAATATTATATTTGTCAACATAAATGAACAAACTATGTCCTGTGAAAAGCATTCTGAACAGATACGAACTTAAAACATGCAATGATGTGTTCAATAGCTGTATTTAGGAATAAATCTTCCTCTCTTAAAACAGATTTGTATTCATTTATCAAAAAAATGCGGAATGCAGTGATTCTCAGTAGATACCATTGTTATTAATAAAAAATAATTTTTATTTCTATTACAGATGGAAGCAAAAAAACCCATATGAAACTAGGGACTTATAGGGATTACCACTTTATGAACAAAACATGAGAGGATGGACAGCTTGTCCTGAAGAATTTGCATACGGGATAAATAATATCCACAAAGTCTTGGAAAAGATGCAGGAATGAAGGGCAATGAGCAACTTATGACCTTTCAAAATAAAGTCACATGAAATTCACTCTTTGGGAATATATGTAGTAAAAAGGGGTAGATGTGGTCAATTAAGAACTGAGAGGACCTTTTTGAGGTAATATAAATATTAAGAGATTCAAAACTAACCATAGAATCATAGAATCATTAAGGTTGGAAAAGACCATCCAGTCCAACCATCAACCCAACAACACCATGCCTACTAAACCATGTCCTGGAGTGTCACATCCACCTGTTTTTTGAACACCTCCAGGGATGGGGACTCCACCACCTCATCGGGCAGCCTGTTACAATGCCTCACTACTCTTTCAGTAAAGAAATTTTTCCTAATATCTAATCTAAACCTCCCTTGGTGCAACTTGAGGCCATTTCCTCTCGTCCTATCGCTAGTTACCTGGGAGAAGAGACCAACCCCCACCTCACTACACCCTCCTTTCAGGAAGTTGTAGAGAGC